>ML014434.1:0-11249 GCA_003615045.1 Caulochytrium protostelioides
CGGCGACGGCGGCGACGGCGGCGGCGGCGGCGGCGGCGGCGGCGGCGGCGGCGGCGGCGGCGGCGGCGGGCCGCCAGTGTGCGCATCGCACCGACGCGTTGACACGGCGGCGGCTTGCCACGGACGGCGGCTCGTGGGCCATCGCACCCGTGCTCAAGAGGCCCGCGAGAACGGTGGCGACTCGAGGCCGCGGGTGCCACACGGCGCGCCATGGCCTCCGTCCGTCCTGCGGTATCGTCTCGTACAGAACACCCGCAGCCGTCCATGGCGAGACCGACGACGTCCTCGACCGCCAGACCTCCAGACCTCCATTCTCGCTGGTCGTTGCTGAGAATCGCGCATCGTGCTCTCGCGCATAGTGCTCGGCGCGAACGAATGATTGCGCCGTGTCCACCCATCCTCTCCACCGCTCCACCTCTCTTCCTGGCCTTCTGACCGCCATCGCCGTCGCTGTTGCCATCGCTGTTGCCATCGCTAGTGCCATCGCTGTTGCCGTCGCCGTCGCCGTCGCCGTCGCCGTCGCCCGTATCGCTGCTATCGCCGCCGTCGAGACACCGCGGCAGCTGACCGTGGCGACGGCGCCCGGCGTGGGGTCGACCGCGGCGACGCCGGTGATTGCACGGCCCCGCCACACTTGGCCCGTCGTCGCGGCCGCGGTGTCTCGGTGGGTGCCGCGGCGGTCGCCCTCGCTGCCGCCGCCGCTGCCGCCGCCGCTGCCGTCGTCACGGGTGCTGCTCTCGCTCTTGCTCGCTCTCGTCCTCATACTCGTGCCATCACTTCCACTCCCACGATTACGATTACGATTACGATCACGATCACGATCACGACGCCTTTCGCCGCCCGTCCTGCCGACGCCCGTCGACGGCGTTTTCGACGGCGCGCCCATCCCGCGCCCGCCCCGCAAGGATGCCGCTCACGGAACCGCCCGTGCCATCGCTTGCGGCCGTCGCCGCGCCCTCCGCCTCAACCGCCGCCGCCTCGCCCGCTACCGACGCCGACGACGCTGCCGACGACGCCGCCGCCGCTGCTGCCGACGCGTCGCTTCTGCCTGCGTCGACCGCCGCCACCGCCACCGCCATCACGGCGACGTCCACGCCCGTGCCGCCGCCACCGCCCGCCGCCGCACCCACACCACCACCACCACCACCACCACCTCCGGCGCCACGGAGCCGCAAGTCCGCCGCGGCTGGCGACCGGCACGCGCGTCCGCCCACGATCTTCGACGATCTCGACCACAAGAACATCGTCTACTCGGAGTACGGGCGCCCGAAACGGTCGACGCGGCAGCCGGTCGACTATGCGTATATCCCGCCGCTCGAGGCCTTTGATCCCGCCGCCGCCGTCGCCGCCGCCGCCTCGCAGACCCACCCGCTGGTCATCAAGGCCACCGCCGCCACGGCGCGCCACCGCCGCAAAGACGCGAGCTCCACCTCCACAAGCGCCGCCACGACGCCGCCCGCCACGGGCGCCCCGTCCAGCGCCGCCGCCGCCGACGATACCACGACTACCACCAGCAGCACGAGCGCCGCCAGCAGCAGCGCCGGCCACCGGCGGAGTCACGCGCCGCCGCGGCTGAGTACGACGGCCCCCGCCGCGGCTGCTGCTGCTGCGACGGGTCCCCTCACCAACGGCCACGGCGCCACCAGTGCGGCCACGGCGCCTTCCTCGGCGTCCAGCGTCGCTTCATCCGCATCCGCGTCCGCCGCGTCGGGCAAGTCCAGAACCAAAGCGAAACCCTCGAAAACGAAGGCCAACGCCAGCGCCAACACGAACGCCGCGCCATCGGCTCCAGCTCCCTCCGCTTCTCCCGCGGCAGCTCGGTCGTCGAAGGCGGCGCCCGCATCCAAGCCGATCCAAGCTCCCGCGCCCTCTCCGGCGGCGTCCAGCACTCCACCCGACGTCAGCACGGACGCGGCGGCCGCCGCGAGCCCGACCCCCTCCACCTCCGCGGCGCCGGCGCCGCTGACCACCACCGCCGCCGCCGCCGCCTCCGTCCCGGTCGTCAAGCCAACCCCCGAAGGGGCCGCAACCCGCACCGCGACGCCGCCGTCGGCGCCCACCGGCAGGGCTCCCGCCAGCCCGCCCAACACCACCACGTCGCCGACGTCTTCCGGGGCCGCCGCCGCCACGCCGTCGTCCGCCTCGCCGCCGTCCGCCTCCTCGACGGCGACCGCCTCGCCCATGGCCGCGACATCCGCCCATCGCGCCGCAGCGGCCAACGCGGCCCCTGCCGCCGCGTCAGCCGCCGCGCCCCCGGCGCCGGGACCCGCGCCGCCCGCCGCGCCGGCTCGCGCCTCCAACGCCAAGAGCCGGCCGCGGCGCCCCTCGGCCGTTAAGTCCGACACCACGTCGGTGGCCTCGTCGGTCACCTCGCCGACGGCCACCACCCACGCGGCGCCGTCACGCCGCCGCGGTTCTAACCACACGCTTCCCGTGACCTCGCCGACGCGCGCCGCCGACGCGGCGCCCTCGGCGGCCGCGCCGCCGCTGAAGTCCGAGCCGGCGATCGCCGGCCACGCGAAGCGGTCGTCCGTCAAACCGCTGGCGCCGGCCGCCCCGTCACCCACGTCGCCGCCGCTGTCGTCGTCGTCGAAGCGCGACGGCGCCGGGGAGAGTCTGTCCGCCGCGACGTCGCACGGGTCCTTGGCGGACTCGAAGCGTGCCGTGAAGGCCGAGACGGCGACCGCTGCGCCGCTTGCTGCGCCGCGCGCGACCGACGCCCCTCCCGACGACGCGACGATGGCGGTGGACGACGGCGATGACGCGGCGGCCGACGACGATGCCGACGACGCCGACGACGCCGACGCCGATGCCGACGAGGACGAGGTGATTGACGAGGAGGACGAAGTGACGCGCTGCGTCTGTGGCACGACCGAGTCATTCGGGACCATGGTCCAGTGCGAGCTCTGCTCCGTCTGGCAGCACTGTCAATGCATGGGGTTGACTGCGCGCCGGCTGCCGAAAAACTACTATTGCGAGCTCTGCCGTCCGCGCGATCACGCGTACTTCAAGCTGCTCAAGAACCGCGAAAAGGCTGCGGCTGCTGCCGCCGCGGCCGCGGCCGCCGCGGCTGCTGCGGCCGTCTCGCATAGCCAGCACGGTTCGCGCGCGTCGTCGGCCGGGCCCCACGGCTCCAGCGGCCCCCCTGCGGCCGGCGACATGCATGGCCCGCTCTCGGCCGGAAGCGGGCCCGTTAGCGCCGCGGCCACGAGCCTCTCGGGCCTCGCCTCGGGCTACGCCTCGGGCTCCCAGACGTCCGTTTCAACGCCCGCGCCCGTCAAGAAGCGCAATACGATGAACAGCCAGAGCGCCCAGATCTGGGAGAACCCGGAGTTCCTGACGGCGGCCACCGCCGGCGTGCTGGCGGAGGTTGGCAGCACGACGGCGGCGCCGATATCCTCGGCTGCGGCCGGCCACGGCGCCCCCGGCACGAGCGGCGGCGGCGGCAGCGGCGGCAGCGCGCCCCATCCGGCGGGTGCCGGCGCCGGCAGCAGCAGCAGCCAATCCCCCTCCGGCACGTCGACGCCGGCGCACGCCACCGGTCCGACGACGCCCTACAGCGCCAAAGCCAAGCTCTCGGGCGATGCGAGCACCACACCGGCCGCGAGCGCAACAAAGCGCAAGTCGAGCTACGGCTCCTCCGACGCGGGCTCGCGCTCCTCGCGGAAACGCAAAACAGCGTCCGCCACGACGCCAGCGACGAACGCCCCCGCCCCCGCCCTCCTGAATGGCGCCATCTCCCACGAACCCGCCGCGGCAAGCGAAAGCGCGGGGCTGACCCGCGCGCTGGACGCGGCGGGCGCCGCGATGGGCTCGGCGGGCAGCGACGGCTTCGACCGCGGCCACGGCCACGGCCACGGCGCCGCCGGATCGGCGGCCGCCCCCGATGCGGCCGCGGCGACCGCTTCGAACGGCTCTCACGGGCCCGCGACGAAGCGGGCGCGCGCTGCGACCGACGAGACCGACGCCGCCGCCGCCAGCTCAAGCGACATCCACGCGCCGTCGGCACGGGCGGGCGCGGACGACAGGCATGCGGCCGTTATGAGCCCCACCGCCCTCGACGACGCGGAGAGCGTCTTGCCGGGCGGCCGGCGCGGCGCCGCTCTCCGCGGTCGCGCGGCGTCTCCCGCGGCCGCTGCCGCTGCGCCTGCCGCCGCCACGCCGGCCAGCCACGGCCCCCATCCCGCTGCCGCGGGCGCGTCGTATCCCGCGGCGGGCGTTGGCGCCCAGGGCGCCCCGCCATCGGCCGCGCCGGCGAGCTCCGGTGCCGGGGGCGCCGCAGTGGCCGTCCACGCCGCGGCCCCGCCGGCGGCCGCCGTGCCATTCGCGGCCGCGCCGCTGCCGCAGCTGCCGCCGATCGCGCCCCAGCTGCCGGACCCGCGCTGGGATCTCGACGATCTGCGCGCGCGCGCCGATGATCTGGAGGACTACGTGGAGCGCAAGATCGCGCTGCATGCGCGTCTCGAGAACCGGCCGGGGCTTGTGACGGCTGATCCGGACGGCGCCGGCGCCATGGACGCGTCGGGCACGGCCGCCGCCGCCGCCGCGGCGCGGGAGACGTCGGTGGATATCCTTTTCAAGCTGCGTGCCTGCCTGAAGGCCTTCCACCGCGAGTTCGGCAGCATCGCACAGTCATGAACGGCGCCCTTCTCACGCGCGCGTGGATCATTGGTGACCGACGGCCGCGGAACCCCTTTCGCCATTTTTTTTTCTGCTCGGCATCTTCGTTTCAAATTGAGTGGTTTTCTGATGTTGGACTTATGACACGGGAGGTCTGAAAAGGGGAGGGACTCATGGGTAGGAAGCAGGTACAACCTGCCATCGTACAGCAAGAGACGGCATAGAGTATAGCATGATATCGACACCAAGAAGCGGGCGGTAGGGAGGGTCAGGAAGGAGAAGGTTCCATCGGTGATGCGAGCAGGCGCAGCGGCGTTTTTACGGGTCCGCGACGATGAGACCGACGAGCGCGGTCGCGTCGTCATAGCGCATGCCGCCCTGGCCGAAGAGACTCGCCAGCTGCTGGTGGAGCGGCGGCGGCGGGCGGCCGTCCGCGAGATCGCTGTGGCGGAGGGTCGGCGGGCCGACGGGCAGGACGTCCCGGTGCGCGGCCGCCAGCGGGCCGTAACCGGTGACGCGGCTGACGTAGTCGCCGCGGCTATCAAAGCGCGGTGACAGCGCCGACTCGCGGTGCGTCAGCCAGTAGGTGACCTGGAGCAGCGCTTGGGTCACGGGGTCGAGGGTGCCGCCACGGGGGGCGCCGTGGACGTCCGCCGCGGCGAGCTGCTCTTCGAGTAACTCGAGCTGGGGCACGAGGGCGGCGTGGACGGCGTCGAGGACGACCTGGTTCTGACTCTCGCTCTCGGCGTGGCACGCAAGGTGGTCCCAGATGCCGTCGGTCGCCATGACGACGACGTAGTGAGCGCCGCGCTCGAGCCGGTGGAAGGCAATGTCGGGGGTGACGTCGAGAATGGCAGGCGGCACTTTAAAGACCAGATCGCCCATGGTCGCCGTTAGATTCAGCGTGTAGCGGTTGTGGACGCGGCGCTGCGCAATGACCTCCGACGCCGGCCGCCAGATGCGCCAGTTGCCAGCCCAGGTCATCGGCCGCGTCCGCGCCGGGTCCACCTCGAGGGCCTCTTCCACGCCCGCGGCGTTCACGTAGCGGTCGCCGGCGCTCAGATGACGGCCCGACGGCGCCACAAACTTCGCACCCGCCGCCAGGATCCCAGATACCCGGTGCGGATGCCGCATGTTGTGATCGGTGCTGGTGTACAGCAGCTGCGGCACACCCAGGTGAATCGGCTGGTCCAGCGCCCAGAGCAGCGCCGCGTTCGACGACGGCGCCGCCGCCGTCTCGGCTTGCAGGCGCTGCGCCATAGCGCCCACGGCCTCTCCGTCATCCTCCGCGTCGTCCTCGTCCTCGTCCTCATCGCCGACGCCAGCGCCGCGGGCACCATGACCATGAGCATAGCCGCCGATGCTGCCGTGGGCCTGAGCGTCCTCGAACCGCGCCTCCATGGCCTCGATCGCCTGAATGGACGACGGATCGGTCGGGATCGCGTCGCTGGCGACAATCAGAGGTAACGTGCGCTGGCCCTGGAAGACGGCGGCGGGGACGGCGGCGGCGGCCGCTCCACGCGCGCTCGACGCTGCGGCCGCTGCTTGCACGGCCGACTGGCCGTGGCGCGCCTGGAGCCACGTGGCGGGCGTCAGGGTCGTCACGTGGGGCGCCGGCTTTGGCTGCCCGCCGCTGGGCGGCGCTACGCCGGCAAGCGTCGAAGGGGCCGGCGCCGCCGGCGCGGTCCCGCTGTCGGAGTTCAGGCTGGCGATGCTCCAGTTGCTCATGTCGCGGTGCAAGGGGCGGTAGGGCCCCGCGGGCACGCCGTTCGCGCCGTCGGCGTGGCCGGGAGCGGTGCCGTCGTCCGAGGGCGGGTGGAGGCCCGAGCGGCGGTGGACGGCGCGGCCGTCCGACGTGTCCGACGTGTCGGAGGCCGAGTCGGGCGCCAGCGAGAAGCCGACAGGCGGCCCGGAGCCCGGCGCGCTGAGGAAGGCGCTGTCGCCGCGATGAGCGCGGCCCGCCGCCGCCGCCGCCGCCGCGTGGTCGGCGTCGCCCGCATCCGGATCGGTCAGGAGCGACGCGATGCTGGCGTTGCTGCTCATGCGGGTGAGGGCGGCGATGCGCTGCTGCTCAGAGACGCCCGGCGGCACGAGGCGCGCGGGCGGGCTCGACGTGTCGGAGCGTGGCGGACCGGTGGCCTCGCCCGCTGCGCCATGACCCGGCTGCAGACCATCGCCCTGGCCGCCGCCGCTGCTGTCGTGGCTGTTCCCCAAGTTGGAGGTGGCCGCGGTGTCGGCGGCGGGCCGACGGAGCGCGCTGAGGGCGGGCAGGTCGATGCGGGCGAGCAGCGCTCGGGTATCGCCCAAATTGAGATTGACAAAATAGCCGCCGTGGATGACGACGACGTTCAGCGTGCAGCCGTCGTTGAGGGGCCGGCGGTGGCCTTCCTGGCTGGCGAGCGCGTTCCATGCGTTCCAGTCGGCTTGGCGGACCTCGTTGAAGTGGCGATCGAGCGTATGGAAGATCTCGGTGGCGTCGCGGGTGAACTGGTGGCGGTCCGCGGTGTGCGAGAAATCCCAGCCGCGCGACGACAGCAGCGCGCGCAGCGCCCACTTGACCGCAGGGACGAAGTAGCGCACGGCGGAGATGCCGCCGTGGCCGTCGCCGAGCACCCACACCAGCGAATTGGGGTGCGGGTCCGTGGCCGACGCGTGGCCGTGCGCGCCCGGCACGAGGGGTATCCTGGACGTGACCGGCGAGGGCACCGCTCCTTCGGTCGCCGTCGAGCCCGCCAGAATATGCTGCAACGCGCGCTCGCTGCCGCTCGTGGCGTGCAGACGGCCGTGTCGTTCATCACGCGCCGCAGCGGAGGCGGCGGCGGCCGTATTCGTCGTGGTGGTGGTGGCAGCAGCAGCAGCAGTAGCAGCGGAGACGGCCCGTAGATTCATGGTTCCCGACGTCGGGGACGTCGGTGACGCTGCAGACAGCTTTGCTGGCCCTCCCGCCGCCGCCGGTGCCAACGCTGACGATGCCGGGGACAGCCGCGCTTCCGGTGCGGCGGCGGCGGCGTCGGTCGGCTCGGGCTTCGGCGTATACGTGACGGGACTCACGACGTCCGTATCGATCATATCCTCGCAGTACTCGTGGAGCGGATGGAAGGTCCCTTGCTCGGTGCGGGTGTAGCCGTTCTCACTGGCATAGCCAAAGTAGACGGTAAAGCCCGGGGCGTGCGGGGGATTGGGGGGCGGTGTGGCGCCGCGGGCGGTGTACGCGTCGACGACGGCGGCGGCCGCGGCGCCGAGGCCCGGGACGCCGTCGCCCTCCAAGAGGCGGCGGCGGCGCGCGGCGACGGCGGCGGCGCGGGCCGCCGAGGCGATGGCCGCCTGCTCGGCGCCGGCATGGGCGGCGACGCCGGCGATGTCGGGATCCGTGTCGACGATGCGGGTGCGGGACACGTGGCCGCCGAGCGGGTATGGCTGGCCCAGCCGCTGCGGATCGGCGACAAACAGCTCGAACGCGGCGTCCGTCGGCGACATCGGCCCGTCCATCTCGGCAGCGGCGCGGCGGTCGTTGTGTGAGCAGCCACCCAGCAATCCAGCGGGAGCAGGAAGCAGCAGCCGCGCTGGCGGGGCGACGAGGGGGGCGCTGGCGGCCGGGGATCCACGCGCGCGTGGATTTATACGACGGGGTGCGTCGCGATGCGAAGCGATGCGATGCGATGCGATGCGATGCGATGCGATGCGATGCGATGCGATGCGATGCGATGCGATGCGATGCGATGCGATGCGATGCGATGGGTCAACGTCGCCGGCGACAAGAAACAGCGTTGCGTGGCTCAGACGAGCAGAGGACGGCGAGAGGGACGCGTTTTACGAGGAGCCGACGCGCGGAGACGGAGCAGAGCGAGGCGGCACGAGACGAAACAACGCGGTCCCATACGCGACCACACGATCGGGTGCCGTGCAGTGCGGTGCGGGGATCTGTCGGCCGCACAAGGATCGCTGTTGCTGGATCCACCGATGCGATCGCGCCGTGCATCACGGACGCCGTCCGGCGCCACGGTCGGCCAGGCACGCCCCAGCCACGTGGCATCGGCCGCCGCCGTCGTTCGGTGGCATCGTCGGTCGCGCACGCCGTGATGATACCGCGCCTTGGCCCTCGCTCGCGCCGTCGCCTCGCTGTCTCGCCCGCCGCCGCCGCCGCCGCCGCCGCCGATGTCTCTGAGTGACCATGGGCCCGCCAGCCCGCCCTTCCGCCGCGTCCGCCCTTCCGCCGCCCGCGGCGCCGCCGCACGCCGCGGCGGCCGCCGGATGATGTCGAATGCGTCGTGCCTCTCGCCCCTCGTTTCCTTCGCTCCGATTCTCCTCTTTTCTCTCTCGCGCCGCGGTGACCATGGCGGCGCTGGAGAGAAGGCGGCCGGCGGCCACGGCCACGGCGACGGCGACGCGCGCGACGCCATGGACCGGCATGCGGCTTCGCTCGCCGCGAACGGCAAAAACCGATGCGCGAGCGTCGAGCACGTCCTCGGCGCACACGGTCGAACCAGCGCGACGGCCGCGGCATGCTCCGGGTGCCCGCGGCAGGCTGGACGAGGAGGGGGCTTGGATCGGCCACGGGTTGCGGCTCCGCCCGCCGCGCCGCGCGCCCACCAGCCAACCTCTCGTGCCGCGCGACGCGCACAACTCCGCTGGCCGGAGGCGGACATGGCACTCGGAAAGGGAAATGTGCCGCGTGGCAGACCATGCGTGAGGCACAAGGCCCACCCACCGTGGCCCGACCGTCGCCAGCGCCATCGCCATCGATGCACGTGGGTGCCTCAGCGACGGCGACGGCGACGGCGACGGCGACGGCGATGGCGATGGCGACGACGACGGGGGGCGGCCGTAGAGATGATGGGTGTGACATGCAACGGACCGGAGCAGGGTCCGCACGCAGGGGCTCGCACGGCCGCCACGCCACGCGGCACATGTCCCTTCCCGAGTGCCCGACCCGGTTTGGAGCCCGTTTAAACGTCGATCCGTGCAATAGCGACATGCTGGACTGGTGCCGTGCACGGCCACGCCGCGCCACCGACGCCGCCGACGCCGCCGACGCTGCTGCTGCTGCTGCGGCCGGGGTCGCCGAACCCGCGACCCGGGAGCTTGCCACGCAGACGTCCCTGCCGACGCCCGTGCCGACGGCAGCCCTCGCGCCCGCGTCCCCGGGTCTTCATGACCGTGCCTCGGCCTGGCTGGTCGCCCACGGGTGGCCCGCGATCCCCCACGACATCGGCGCCCTTGCCACGACGCCGTACCCAGGATGGGCGACCGCCGCCTTCTGTAAGTTTCGTTGCACGTCGGTTGCGCGCCGACGGTGCTGCCGCGCTCCGGTATGGGCCTCTGCCGCGCCGCCATGACGGCGCGCGCTTCAGAACGGGCCGACTGACCGTCTTGGGTTTGCATGGATCGGCATGATTTACGACGATGGGAATCACGGCGACGGATCGCCGTCGGGCTCGGGGTTTGGCTGCCGCGGCCACGCATCACTTGTGGAATCACCTGTGGCATCTGCGACGGCCTCTGCCATTTGTATCTCGCGAACCGTGCCCCTTGCCCGCGCTTCTGGGATGGCCTCGTGCCACGTGATGCCGCGACAGGCACCGCGATGACCCCTGTGGCGGCGATGTCGAAGGCTGCGCCGCGCGCCTACCCGCCTGCCGCCGCCCTGCTGGGCTTTTCGGCCGTCTATACCTATGCCGCGTAAGTGTCCTGGGATTCTTGTCTGCAGCCATCTCGGACCCCGCTCCTGCCATCACGGATCCATTCGAGTCGCTCATCGTTGCATGATCTGATCGGGTTTGTCATGTACTTGTCGATGTCCTCACGCTGCTACGCATACGCTGATGCTGACTCATGGCATGATCATGGGCACGGCATGACCACGACCACGTGTAGTGGCAGCACGCCGATCGATCTAGAAAATGCGACAGCAATCTATACCGGCTGGGGGTTCATCTACCTCTTTCTGTATGGACGGCGCACACTGACGCCACCGCCGCTCGCCGCTCGTCGGCTGCCGTTGCCGCGCATGGGCCCGGCCTTGTTGACAGCCAGCATCGCATGCTCTAGCGCCCTGTATGCCTATGAGTATCTATTTTAAAGAACATATAGGCCCATGCTTACCCAACACGAACACCGTCCTCGCTCTGAACCCCCTTCAGGAGTCACCCACGGCGGCAGTAACGCAGTAGTCGGATGAGCTTGCCGGCCACGGGCTGCAGCGAACTTGCCCGGGGATGCGGCACAGCGCCATCGGTCTGACTCGTGAGGCCAGGCAGCGTCGGATGCTCAACGCGGCATCGAGATCGCGGTTCACCAACTTGCCGGGCTTGCTCCAGGATGCGGCACAGCGTTTGGCCGTCTGACCCATGAGGTCTGACCGTGAGTCCTGAAGGACCTCCAAGGGGTGGTCTTCAACAAAGCGATCCGCAGGGCCGTGGCCGCAGAGCAGCCAAGGGCAGGCTCTCCGTTCCTTCATCTCGGGCGTACAAGGCGTGCGCTTCTGCACCGTCATTGTCGACCCATTCCGCACGACCCAGACAGATGCGGAGACAGATCTGTCCCTGAAAAGAGTGCAAAGCCGGCGCACGAAAGCCGTGGCCACAGGTTGGCTGTGATATGGTGCCACCAACGGCCATTCTGTGAACCAC
>ML014435.1:0-11201 GCA_003615045.1 Caulochytrium protostelioides
GCCTTCTCGGGCGAGGCCAAGAACAAGAAGTACGCGACTGAGATCATCCACGAGTGCTACGAGGCGTGGCACGCGCTGATCGTCAACGACAAGCCCGCCAAGACCGACCAATACGAGATCGCCGTCGACAACCTGACCGTGGCCAGCAGCCCCTACAAGGTCGACACCTCCGCCGCCTCCTACCAGTCGGTCCCGGTCGCCTCGCCGCAGCCCGCCGCCGCCATCGACTCTTCGATCGATAAGTGGTTCTTTGTTGGCCAGTAGATGCCTCCCTTTCGTAATTTTTCGTTATGTTTTTTACTGTGCACTTTCTTTTTCTGATACGCTCTGTCCAATCTCCGGCCAGCTATCAGTGTGTCAATGATACTATCCTGGGCGAGCACGATGTAGGGTATTTTTGAAATTCTGAATACAGAGTAAAGATGAAGACTCTGATATCGATGCGACCGGTAACGCTTCTTTATCTGAGTCGCGCCTAGTTGAGCCGGTATTGTTTTTTCACCCTCATCCTTTATGAACGAGCAACCTTAGCTGCTGATGTACCTGGTTCGTCCCGCGGTCGCGGTCTGCTTCGCACCGGTAGGCGCCATCTTGGCACACAACATACTGGTTTTATGCGCGTGAATCCACCGCGAGCATCCTATGATTGGCGATTGACCGCAGCTTCTGGTCTATCACAACCGATACCGACGATATCAGCACAAGCGATATCAAGCGATATCACTTGGATAGTTCTTCCCCGTCTCCCTCGGGAGGTGTCGGGCGGTTGCTCGGCGCCGCTGATGGAGGTGATTAGCCTTCTTGATGACGCTTCGTGAAGCATAGGAGCAAAGATTTCTGAGCATTGCATGCGCTAGCGGCAAGAGAAAGCGCAGACCCGACGGCCCCACAGCAAACCTTGGTCTCTAACGAAAAGTTCTTTTTGTGAGTGAACGCCTCGGTAACCCGGGCCGGCTTCGTAAGGACACATGGCGTAGGCCTGTAAATACTGCTTTAGACAGTATGTGGCAGAATGGCAGCAATGGGTAAAACATAACGCAACATGTGACGAAGTTCTTGGTCTCTGTAAAGCAGTTCGATGATTGTGCGATTCGGTAGGCAGTCACATACACCCTAGCCCCCGCGAATATGTGTTTCAGCAGGTCGTAGCTGCGCTGACAAACAATCTTTGCACGCGCTGGTAGGATCTCTTTCTATGTAAATTAGATCATACTTCATTTAAATCTGCATCTGGCCACATTTCATTGTGTTTAGATCGCTCGAAGCTGATAGTTAGGCTCCAGGGATTATGAATAAGCTTTTGTCGGACGGCTGGGTAACTTGCGTTTCTATAATAAAACATGGCGGTCTTCCAGTATCAACAGTTATCACTATTAAGTCTCAGTCAACCTCGTGATCATGCGCCTATCATGGATGTTGTTTCATCTGCGTGCAGTTGATCCACTTTGATATACAACTAACTGTGGTCGGCATCAGTAGTTATCAAATACATCTGCAAACGAACTGTCGTCTGCCCAACCTTCGCACACTCCAGCGGAGGTGTGTTTGATGTGTTTTGCTCAAGCATCAAGTATGATTGATGCCTCCGATTAGGTAACGGCTTGCCATTTCATGATCCAATTGCGACGCTGGAGGCCTGCTCCGACAGTGGGATATCGGATGTGGCCAGCAAGCGAGCTGATCCCCCGCTCCATACTCCATTCAACTCCCACATGGGCGTTCCATCAGCTTTGATTACGGCTCGAGTTGGCCAGAAGGGCTTGCGCTAATTCCCTCGCTGTATCATATCGGCTGCACGCGCGTGGCAGTCGTGTAAGAGAAGTGTGGAACACTTTCTTGTTTCATAGCAACTTGAATTTCTACGAAGCATTGACTTTCGATATCATGTCTAGCCAGCGTGATGTCCCACATTGTTTACCAATAATGATGGTGGCGATCTTTTATTATGTTTTTGGAGGCCAGAGATGATGACACTTGAGTTTATTGTAATGTATGCTGAATGTATGCTGAATATTGTGCTATCAGTCGCAATCGGGCTCATATACCATTTAAATGATCGCGTGTGTTGTTGCCTGGGACAACTTGCCTTGAATCGGATCCGATGCGTCTATCTCACATGAGCCATGAGCTACAAACAAGACCGGGTACACTATGAATATACTGCCGGTGAGAAAACCAGACTCGCTGCCACACGCATCGGATAAATCACATTGCATGGTACGGTAGAAGCTCCGTTGTCGACGTCCCGATGAATCTCGCCCGTGTAGCATCTGCATAGGGACAGCGGGAACAAAGGCCATCGACGCGCATCGGCAACCTCGTATCCGTTAGTCGTCGTTGCAATTCGGATCAACACAAGCATGTTTCTTAGGCTCGCAGCCCCGTCATCGGGCTGCAAGATATTGGTGAACCTGTGGTCATCACGGCGGTCCGTATTGTCACGGCCGACCTGAGCAAGCGTTAAGTTCCGTGGCCTCCTCTTCCTATCAATTGGAGGGAGAAGTATTTCCGTCGAGACGATCCCATCTCCGACAATAAAAGGGGGTATGCGCGATACATAGAGACGACGCAAGCGTGCATTCCCGCGCGAAGTCCAAAACAGTGACGGCATCGTGGTTAGCCGATATCGATTCGCATGAGTAGCATCAAGATGGGCATGATCCTGTTTGCGGAAACAAACAACCTTCTGGAACCGTCGCCATACGGAACAGGTCAGACAGAGCAAGAGGTGGGAGCTGGGACGAACGCGGACAAGACGGGTCTGGTCGTCATGCCATGCGGCACGACAAGTGGTTGAAAAAGCGCGCAGGAGGCAGGGGGAGGAACTTGGTAGGCATGAAGGTCCAGTAAAGCGGCAGACAGAGTCCTGCAGAAGCCGGGCGTGGATCATGCCTTAGTTCTTGATGATTTCTTGGTCTTAGTCTTGGTCTTGGTACCCGACTTGGAGATGGCCTTTTCTTGCTTGTGGCGCTTGCGTGCGTGGTCAGCCGCCGCGAGCGCGTCAGCCGTGGCCTGCTGCACCGCTTCACTCTGGGCGTCCTGCATGCGAGCGTGTTTGATGGCGTTGATCGTTCGCTTTTCGCCGAACTTGGTATCCTCCATGTACATCTGCGCACGCCGGCGGGCTTCGGCGACGACCTCGAGCTGATCCATCATTCGCGCCTCGTTCAGCTCCATCTTGTCCATCTTCTTGCCCATGACTTCCTCAATCTTGAGGTGGATCGTCACGTCGCGCTCAGTCACAAAGGAAATCGCTTCGCCGTCTTTGCCCATCCGCGCAGTTCGGCCAACGCGGTGCATGTAGTCCGCCGGGTCGGCCGGTAGATCGTAGTTGATGACAAGGTCCACGTCCGGGATATCCAAACCGCGGCCGCCGACATCGGTCGCAATCAACAGATTCAGCTTGTGACTTTTGAACCGCTCGAGCGTCGCAAGACGCTGGTTCTGGGTCAGCAGCGAGTGCAGGCCGCTGCTGTCGATTTTCAAGCGACGCAGCATGAGGCGCAGTCGCTCGACCGTCTGCGGGCGGCTCGCAAAGATAATGACGCTTTTGTCTTTGGCGACGGCCTCCTCGGCGTCGGTGAAGAGATGGAACAGAGCGTGGTCACGCAGATGAGATGGCGTAAAGATAAACGACTGCTTCAGCCGTTCGACGGCCTCAAAGCGCTGCGAGACTTTAATAATGAGCGGCGGCAGCGCTTTCGAGGACTGGATCGCCTCGAGTTGCGGGGTGATGGTGGCCGAGAAGAGCAGCGTCTGGCGCGAGGCGCTCGGCAACACTCGGAGCACGACGCGGAGCGATTCGGCGAAACTCGGGTCCATCATGCGATCGGCTTCGTCCATCACCAAGAATTTCAAGCGCGAGAAGAGCGAGGTGTCGTTGCTTGTGGTCATCAGGTCTGCTAAGCGGCCTGGCGTCGCGACAATGATGTGGGGCCGGCGGCTCAGCTCGATGGCCTGGGCGGTGATGTCGCGACCGCCCGTGGCCACCATGAGCCGAAGGCCGAGGGGGGTGCCGAGCACACGGAACTGTTCAGCAATCTGGAAACCAAGTTCGCGCGTGGGTGTGAGGACCACCGCATAGATGCCGTACGGGTCCTTAAAGAGCTGCTGGAGAATGGGAAGCGCGAAGGCGGCCGTCTTGCCGCTGCCGGTCTTGGCGCCACCGATCACGTCGCGGCCGGCGAGGATCGGCGGGATCACGGCCTTCTGGATGTCGCTCGCATGACGGATCGATACGCTCGCTAGCGCGTCCACGAGCCACGGGTCCAGCCCGAGCTCCCCGAACGTGCAGGGCGTCGTGTTGGGCGTGACGACCGGGCGCAGGGCCTTGATCGCTGGGCGGGCAACCGCGGCGCCCGCAGCGGCCTCAGCGGCCGGAGGTCCCTTGCGGGCCGGCGCCATGGTGGGCTTGCCGAGTCAGGAGGCGCAGGAGACGTCGCCAATTGGTGGGATCCGTAAAACGAACCACGGGAGTAGATGAGAGTCCACGGGAAAGTGCAGACTAAAAACAAGCAACTCGGCCGGACGGCGAGAGGCTCCCGAGCGGACTTTAATCCCGCTTCGGGGCGACGGTGACAGCGATGACCACAGCGGAACCGATAGCGGATGTGTTTGAGCAACGGTTTGAGCAACGGTGTCCTCCAATCAATATCGGTTTAGTGCATTGAGAGAGACGTGAGAGACCTGCAATGATGTTCACTGGGTCGGAGATAGGCTACGCATTCGAGTCAGGTTGAGATTGACCGGCAGGAACTGGATGGCCGAGAAACTATACAAGGCCAGCGGGTTGCTGTCAAAAGTGGTCACAACTGACAGGGACATCTCATCGGATATATTTCTGTGCGCTGTATGGGGTGGTATTGCTTTTCTCGGCCATCTGCGATGGAACTTGCGTGGACCCGTCTCGCCGGCGCTCCGATGGGCGGGGAGAGCAAAAATCGAGCAGCGGCGGAGTTGAACTCCCACTCGACCAGTGGCCCGTGGCGTAGCCAGTGGCATAGCCAGTGGCGTTAGCTTCGCGCGGCAGCTCCCTTCTGTGGCGCATTGGGGGAGCCGGGGGCGGGGGGCCGTGAAGGCAGAGCTTTCCTTCGATTGCGGCGCTGGCGCGACGCTGGCACACCACACTCAGCGAGCGACGACCATGGCCAGGATCACACCGACGCGCTCGCTCAGGCATCAGCATTGATATCAAGAACGCGAGGGATGAGTCTGTGGCGCGATACATACGATACCCACACGATAGCTCATATTCTGGTAACGGCTACGATGAGAGGGCACAGTTACAGTTTCGCCAGTGCCGATCTTGCAAACGACGATCGGCATCGAGACAGATCTCTCGCCAGGACTTAACCTTTTGCTCCTGATCATTTGCGCCAGCACAATACCCCGCAGACCTCATCGTGCTGACGCTTGTTGTCACCCGATCTTCCTGAAGCTCTTGACCATATTCTTGTGAAGATTCATTAAGACGGGCAAACCTCTGATTGCACGCCAACCGCGCGCAGGCCCACCCCAACTGCAGCGCCGATCGGTGCCCCGGCACGCGTCTCCCCTCGTCGACCAGCTCCCTGCTGGTCCTCAACATCTCGTTACTTCCCACGATGGGGGCGATGGGCGAGAGCGACAAGGCCATCCTGCGTGCGCTGCAGCGGCACATGGACCATGAAGACGACGATATGCGCAACAGCGACAACGACAGTCTTGTGTCGGCGGCGTCACGCGAGGGACGCCCCGGTGATTCGGACACCGACGGCGACGATGATGGCGAGCACGGCTGGCGGACGCCGCCCAAGGGGGGCGACGGCCGCGGCGGCCGCGGCCACGGCGATGGCGAGGAACGGCTGCCCGATGCGGTTCGGGATGCGGCGCTGCGCCGCCAAGCCGGTCTGGGCGGCGCCATGACGGGGCCTAAGGGCGTCATCGCCGATCGTGCCTTCCATGCTCGGCAGCAAGCGGCGCGTCGCGTCGCTAAGCAGCAGGCCGACCGCGAGCGGCTGGACCGTGGCGCCTTGAAAAGCGGTTGGCTGCAACGCCAGATCGCCGCAGAGCAGGACACCGATGATGTGGACCGGCTGTTTGCGGAGCTGGAGGCCGAGACGGACGCGTTGGCCGGGTCGGCCGCCCTGGCGGGGCACGCCCCGCGGTTCCTGGCGCCGGGCACGTTCACGGCGCTGGCCACCGACACCTTCTTAGACGCCGTCGACGGCGTGCCAGGCGACAACGACGCGTGCCTCGTCGCCGTTCATCTCTACGACCCATCGCACGCGGCGTCCCGTGTCGCGCACGAGGTCCTTGCCCACATCGCGACGCGACATCCGCTCGCCCTCGCGAACGCGGTCGGCACCCTGGCCGACGGCGCGGCCGGCGGGTTGCCGCGGCATCGGACGGCGTTGGCCGCCGACGGACACCTCATCCATCCGCCGGTCCGCTTCGCAGAACTCCCGCTCGCGGCTGCGCCCATCGTGCTGAGTCATGAGGCGCTGCCTGCCCTGCTTGTGTACCGCCGCTCGCCGCCGCAGCATCGCGGCGCCGCCGGGAACGGAGTGCTCCAGTCGACGCTGCTGCGAATGACGGACGCGGTGCCCGGCTGGGCCGAGAGCGGCCGCTGCGATCCGGATGAACTGGTTGATTTTCTCATCAAGGAAGGTGTTCTCTATGAGCCATGATCATATGTATATTTATTAATGATACGTGACAGCGTATGCTCAGATAAATAGGCTCATCCTCACCTAACACTAGCACCATACCCTCCTTGGTGGACCCCAGGGGTCCGAGGCAGTTGTGCATTTGGTTCATCTTCGGATGAGCTTGCCGATCCTGGGCTGCAGCGGCGCTTGCCCGGGAAGGCGGCGGAGCGCTATCGGTTTGACCCGTGAGGCCAGACAGCGTCGGATGTTCAACGCGGCATTGAAATGGACGACTGAGCGACGAAAGTGATGACCGCCACAGGGGGCAGCGATAGCGGCGGCATGCCGTCACAGGGCGGCGGCCTGAAATTTAGTGGCCATCATCCAGTCGTATCGAAGGGAATGAGTTCTTGCTCGTCCGATGACAGACTGGATGATCGAGTGGGTTTTTGAACGAGAGAAGAGGATGACTCGACGTATTGGTTGCTCGTGCTTTTCGAAACACCGAGTCTGGGCGATGCGTCGCCAAAAAGAGATGTTCCTCGTGATGAAGCGGTTGACCGGTGGCCTGCATGGGGGTCGGAGGACTCATCGGATCGACTGGATCGACCGGATCCGTCACCAGCAATCATACTCTCGTCGGATTTCCCCGAGTGAGACCGAGAATCGGTGTCCGATCCCTGTTCACGATCAAACCGTTCGGGACGTGAGGATGACGTGGTCTCTAGTGGAGGTACCATGCGAAACTTGGCCAATGCGTTGTACACTTTTTGCCTTTTCGGGGGCGTAGCGTTTGCATCTGAGCTAGGAGCGGCCCATTTCGTCTCCAGAGCATAAGTCGAGTCGATAAACGCGTTGGGCAATCCGGTAAGCTTAGCCCCCATATTCTTCAACGTGGCGACCCCCGCTACGGGCGCACTGTCAACATCACAGGTCAGGTAAGGTACGGCAAGCACCAGCGCGAGGGGCCCGTAGAAGGTCTTCATGATAGCCACAGAGACGGTCTTGGAAGGGTCGGGGCGCGAGCGTTGGCGCCACCAAGCGCTTGAGGGACGAGGAGATGATGGGACCAAATGGAGAGAGGCATGCATACGTCAACCCGCATCGGTCGTGCATTCGGGCCTCTTGGAAGAACGTGGCCGTGTGCACTTGAAATAAAGGCCTCAGCATCCATATGCTGCGCAACGCAAAGCCACGCGAGCCCTACGCCGACCATCATAATGGGGTCTAGCCCATGCTTTATAGATGGATACTGCTGTGATACTTCTGTTGTAGCGTCGTCGCCCGTGACATCAAAGCAACACGCCATGCCAAGCCGTCCTAAGGACACAGCAGAATCCAGGAAGGCGGTTCGGCGGGTCGGAAGGCACTTGGGGGTCCTGTCGGCAAATCCGTGGCACGGTCATGTCTTAGGTCGAGGCCATTGATGTCCATGTCGATGCCGGCGTCACGATGTCGCGCGCCCGAGAACGGTCGCCTTCACCCCGTCGCTGCACGGAAAATTTTCTTTTCTTGCATGAGATGCCTTGCATGCCTTGAGATGCAGGACCCCACCCCGAGCGGGAGTGCCGGAATGCCGATGAACCGTGGTTTTCCTGGGGGCGCCCACGTCGACGTCACGAGGTGTGAACTTGCCCGGGGATGCGGCACAGCGCCGCAGGTCTGACCTGTGAGGCCAGGCAGCGACGGATATTCAACGCGTCGTTGAGATTGCGGTTCACGAACTTGCCGTTGGTGGCATCACACCATAGCAAACCTCGGTCCCCTGGCGCCGGCGTTACCCCTATTTCTGGACCACATATGCGTCGGGGAAGAGGCTCGGGTGAAACGGACGCAGTTGACTGTCTTAACCGGCGCGGTCAAGGGAGCGCCCACCCCGGACGCGCGAAACGTCGGCGCGACCGTCGTGTCCTGGATTTTTGCCTTTGTCCGGACCTGATACGACTCGGCATGCACCCGGGTCGTCCAGCATTCGTCGACCAGGGCCGTGCGGAAGCGCTGGGCGCACGCCTGGTACGCGCGAGCGGTTGGAGCTTACCTCTGACAGCCGCAGCAGCGGCTCAGCCACCGTCTGCTCCATGAGGGGCGACCGCGTGACAGCGGGCGAGTCCGGACGCGGCTTCCGGCCGCCGATCCGACGCTGCATCCCCATGCAATGAGGATAATTGCCATGGGTGTGCTCTCATGGGAGAGTCTGCATCACGAGGGAACGTCCACAGGGGGGTCTGCATGGAGATGATCCCCTTTTTATACTTTCAGATCGGCGGGGGCACAGAGGCGGAGGAATAAGCTTTTTTTTCCCGCCTCCGTGCCATTGTCCGCTGGTTATCCGAATGCCTGAGACGGAGGAATAAGCTTTTTTTTCCCCGCCTCCGCGTCATTCTCCGCTGGGCATCAGAGGGCCTGCAGATCGCCCCGACGCTGGACGGCAGCGGGTCGACGTGATCTCGCCGTCGAAAAGAACCGGGTGACGCGGCCATAATGGCGAACCGTTGGGCGTCGCTGGGTCAGCACTGGAGCAGCGTAGCCTGCCCAAAGCTTTCTGAGTGGCCGCCGAGCAGGCGCGCAGGGCTCACCGCTCGAGGTCCCAGACGGCCGGCAGAGTGCTGCGTGGTCGGTGCTATTGCTTTCACAGACCTGAATGATGGCCCCTTAGCGCCCATGGCCTCCACAACCTCCCATGGCCTCCAAGGGTCGTTGGTGGTTCCCTCTCGCTGAAGAAAGGACTGTCAGCCGCCTTCTGGCCTTCGGCCGCCCCCCGATTCCGCAGTCCCCTTCCCCTTCCGCGGGCAAAGCGGTGCCACGGCCGCCGCTGGCAGCGCAATTTAGCGTTGCGTCGCACATCCATGAAAGGCGCGGGTTCTCTCGCAAATCAGGCTCTGCCGCTCTCAGGACCGCGCGACGCGATAGCGTCAATTAAATAAACTGAGAGAGAGACGATAGTCATAGGGGAACATGGATTGCAAATTCAGCGCCACGGAAAGACGGGCCCGACTTCACAACCTTTGGCTTACTAGAACCCTTGTTATTGGGTGGCCGTGTGTACCTCGGATCATCAGGGAACTGCTGGCGAAGGTTGTACCACACGGGGTTCTGAAGGGCATTTGATAGAAGCGGAATGTCATTCATAGGAAGTTTGATGCCTGCGTACGGGGGGTTTGAAATGAGCTCTTGAAACAGAGGCCGGTGCAGCTCAAATTGCTCGACATTTTCATCCCGATTCCTTTGAAGATCTGGCAGCCAGTCCTTCAGTTCTGTCATTCCCGTAAATGCAAAAGTCGGATGGCCATATTCGCCCTCGTATTTGAGGTAAGTCTTCAAATTGCGGAGCCGTGGTAGCCCCAAAACGGCACGTCTCCGTCTCAGGGAAGTGCATGCTGCGACTACGGATTTTTGCTCAAAACACCCCGTGTCATGGTCAGGGTTCAATATATCGAAGAGCTCAAGGTCCATTTGTTTTTCGGCATACTCTCTGATCTTTTGGATCAGGTCGATGGACTGAGAGTGTTTGTAGGGCTCGATTGGGAATACGTGTGTTTCCAGATATGATCTGTAATTCTCTTCCAGCTTCACCAATTTGTCGAATTGGTTTTGACCACGCCTGTCTGGTGGCTTTATTCTCTGTCGCTTATGGCTCTTTGAGTTGCTCTCCCGATGGGTCGTTTCAGGAAGAGACGGGTGCATCCCAGGTTGTCCCGGTCCTGATGAGCTAATGCCATCAAAGACACCTGCCATCAGAGGTAACTCTACTCCACTTTTGTTATTCACGGCGAAACTTGGTCGGAAGTCGATTCCTTGGGCTGCCAGATATCTTTATGTAAACCCATATGGCCATCACGTCCCGGTGCATATCCTGTATTCTCAGACGGATTTGATGATCAATGAACGAGGGGATCAACGCGCTTTGCAACTTTTTGGCATACTTCACGGCAAAATGGACAAACTGGTTACTCGGTAGATCATCGGTGTTGTCGTGGCCCTCCGACCCCTCAGCAAGTGCTGAGGGCGCAGAACCGTACGTCTCTCTGTATTTAATCAAAGCGGCATTGATAACCATCAAGTCTGGTATGTTATCGACTTCCAGGCGTTTACGGCGATGATCGAGAGATGGTAAAGATATTTTGTAGAGACGATACACAAAACGTTCAAATGTCGTATCTGGTTTCTCGGCCACTTGGGCCACTTTGTCGACCACATCGGGGAGGCGAGGAAATTGACTCAGGTCGAGAGGTTTCAAAGGGTATGATCGTTCAAGACTCATCAGTCTTGGGTTCTTGGGGTTCCCAGGGGTTGTTGTAGGCTCGGAGGCAGTCGCCTCAACCCCAGGTGTCAAAGAGAGGTCCGGAACCGGATCTTGAAATCGAGACTGTCCGTTCGTGTCCGGTTTCGGTTGTAAGTTTGGTCTGGTCGTAGGGTCCGACCCGGTCTTGCCAGCACCATCTGCTGGTCGCCAGCTAGTAGCTAACGGATCGACCTCCGATCGAGTGAAACTCCGTGAATTCGAACTGCCCCCCTTGTGCAACGGAAGGTGATTGCCAGGTCCGCCACGAGAATACAGCGGTCCACCCGGAT
>ML014436.1:0-11181 GCA_003615045.1 Caulochytrium protostelioides
GAAGTGGTCGCACCTCTGGGCCACCGGCACCACGTTGACGGCAATCAAGCCACAATCGTCGTGGAGATGCTCGGAATACCTTCCCTTTCTCCAGTTATTTGGCCACACAAAAAGGGTGTTACCATTGTCTACTGGAGATGGCGACGTATCTAAACGCAGGCAGGGATATATTGAGTCTATTGAACCGGTAACTGCCGACATGGAAGTGACGGAACGTTTCATATCCCAGATGCGGGCGGATTACGGATTCAGTCATCCTTATGATGGCAATTGTCGATTGGTTGACGGCCGACGGCCGGTTTCAGCAGTTTTTCGCTGTCGGCGGCGCTCTGAAGCATCGATGCATTTTTGTTTCCCGACACTTATATATGTATAGATCAAATATGTCTTTCACCTGCCGTGAGGCGCCATAACGGGGTTCCACCAGGGGTGGGTGGGTTGGGGGGGGGGGACAACAGACCATCAGTGCAAGCGGCTTTTCTCAGGATCACGACGGTGCGCCCCCTGCGCCGATGGCAGCCAGCCCGCGGCTTCCCGTGTGACATGAGAGATGAGGCTGAATTCATTCCTTTGAAAATTTAGGACATCCCCCAAAAATTCATGGAGTTCGTTATGTAGGCCGCCTTGGTCGCCACTTGCACATCGTCCCCGGCCCCTAATATAACTGCACCCCCGTTGGGTTCACCCAAGTCACAGATCGCTGTTCGTTCATTATCGTCGCCTTGCATGTCGTCGCCGCTTCGTTTGGAACCCGCAGCTGCTGAGACAGGCCAGTCAGCTGCCAAACCGTTCTTGGTTTCCGATCTACTATTAACCTTCGGACCCCCTTTAGAGTTACGTCTGCTGTTGTGTCGTTGTGTCTGCTGCCACCAGCAGTGATTTACTGGACGTCCTTGGTGGTCGCCCCTTCTCGTTGGCCCGTGCGAACTCTCTACGAACTCTACAGTGTCGGCGTGGCTGGTGCATAGAAAAAGTCGTTATCCTGCGTAATTTCTTAGCGCCCTGCTGCCTTACAAGCTGCATCAGCTGATTATTGTCATAGCTACGCTTACGTCTTTTGTCAACCGTATTCTCTCTCAAATCTCGCTTTGTCCATTTCGTCTCGGTGATCCATTCTTACTCCGGCGGCCACCGTCAGTGCATTCCCTACCGAATTCTTCTCCGTCACCGCCACGAGTGAAAGCTATTGTCATGCCCGCGCCGGTGTATGGCTTGTCCATCAGCCTGGACGCAGAAGCAGACAAGGTCTTCTTCCCCGAAGATCCCATTCGTGGCAAGGTTTGCCTCACCGTTAACGGTGGTCGCTCACTTTACAAAGCTAACAGCTTGTTTTTGAAGTTCATTGGCTTTATTTATCACAAACAAAGTGCAAGTGACACGATCCAGGATGCCCTCAAACATCTGGACAACCCTAGCCGCTGTCGTGTTCTTTTTCAATACACAGATCTGCTCTGGGGTACTGCCGCTTCGCACCAAATCACGCCCAGTAATGTGGCTTCGAACGTCAATGGCGCTGCAGCATTGCCGCCTAACGTCGACATGCTCAAGTTTCAGTCCGCTCCCATGGATATGACCGCCCCTGAAGGACCTCGCTTTCCTTTTGACTATCGCCTCGTGGACTCAGTGACCGGCGAATACTTACGTGATTTCCCGACGCCTTTGGAAGACAAGCAAGTTATTATCGCCTACATTTTGCTCTCAGATTTGCGACGTCCTTTCCCCCACAAAAATCAAACGGCCATGGTTCGTCTCAACGTCATGGACGGCAATAGTTGCAGTATGCCACTGTACGTGCAGCCCCAGACCCAGCGGCATTCGCTGCAGCCGCCGGTATCCAAAAGAGCAACAAAGGCTAATCCGAAACCGCCTTATGGTGGGCCTATGGGCCAAATAGAGATAGAATTTTCTTTGCTGCGCTCAGGATTCTGCAAAGGAGAAACATTGACACTTCACATGAACGCAAGTCACAATGCCATGCAAGGAAAGTCAGTGACCGGTCTGCGCATCTCACTAATCGGCCGATATGCCGTTCCGCCGCCGAATGCGCGCTTTGCTTCCAAAACCAAATCCGTTCCAATGGCCGTTCAGCGCGAATGGATTGTTATGACTAAGCATTGGCCTCTTCTTATCCGTCCGGGCGATACCGACTTCAACCACGATTTTCAGATTTCATTGCTGGCTTCTGATAGTGCATTACCCTTGGGGACGGAGCTCGCCAAGCTCGTGACTGAGCCATCGGAAGTGATACCGCTGTCTTGCTCCGGTGCGGCTTTCACGGTCGAATATCAGGTCGTCGTACAGCTCCTTGTTGGCGGCGATGGCTTCACGATGGATACATGTCGCATGCTTCAGAAAGGCCCGCCGCAGGGTGAAGTTTGGGATCAAAATCTGAGTTCGATCGATCAATGTTACATGGTAGGCCCTGTTCAGAATGGGGCAGGCGAGT
The DNA here is from genome assembly GCA_003615045.1 of Caulochytrium protostelioides. Classification (NCBI taxonomy): domain Eukaryota; kingdom Fungi; phylum Chytridiomycota; class Caulochytriomycetes; order Caulochytriales; family Caulochytriaceae; genus Caulochytrium; species Caulochytrium protostelioides. The sequence goes on from ML014436.1 coordinate 2,447, forward strand.
TACCCGCTCGATGCGAGCAGCTTCGCCATCTGCCCCCGACGGCCAAACCGGGCATGCCCATATCCGGGTTTTCTGAAGTCTACGGCGCGATTCAAAGCGCCAAATCTAGCGGCGTTTTTTCAAAAAACATACGCAGTCAGCTGCTGACCTTCACTTTCCCAATTGGTGTCTTAAGTCGATTGGGGAATGTTGGTACGGACCCTGCTGATGTGCAGGACCCTGCATCCCAGTTGAACGGTTCTTGGCGTCAGTTACCTTCCAATTCACATCCCCAAGATGGACAAATGGCACAAGTCGGCCTTTATATGCAGCAAACAGCAGGTTTTGACCATTCCTCTGGGTTATCAAAGTCTGCCAAACCTACGGGCCGTGTGGTTGAAGGCACACTTGGTGACTCTGAGTGGGTGACCGATGCTTCTGGGCAAGTATGGCGCGTGGGTAGCGAGCCTCCATCATTGGCGGCTGATCCTTCTAGCGAGATGGCACCGACGCATCCGGCTTCATACCACCCACATATGTTTGTCTCGCAGCCGAACGTGATGACACCTGGCTACGGAATAGCTCAACACCGATACCATCATCCCCATCACCCTTACGGATATGTCTACGGTCCGCCCGGCATGTCTCACTCAACCTCAACCTCATCTATCGTCTCAGGCCCTGCGGGTGTTCTTCTTGCTGCCAACGCCATGGGAGCACCCACTCCAGGCGGTGGTTACGATGTTACTGCAAGTGACTGGACATGGGATCCCACCTACCATTGCTTTGTGTCCAAATCAACCGGCTGGTGTTGGACTCATGAGCATGGATTCTTTTTCGTTGATCGCGACACGCATCTCCGCATTGCTTGGGACCCTGCCACTGGCCGAACCACACCCCTGCCTACGGCGTCTATTGCACCGCTTCCCAACAGCCGCATCGCAGAGCCACATCAAACTCGATCGGACGGGCCTCAGCAACAGCCTTCTGTAGCCCCGCCGTCTATTAGCGTTCTCAAAGATATTCAGCGACAGGTGACTATGCAACAGTCTCCTTTAAACCAGAGTCCTTTGACCGCTCAACTACCCCCCCTTCAACTGACAACGATGAGTGCTGCAGATGCTGGTGCTTCATCAGCTGTCTCATCGCCGGCCACTTCGGCATCACCGTTGGCATCGTCGGTGGTGTCCGTGTCCGATGCCGGGCCGTCACCTACCGGTCGCTTTGATAATACCGCCAACGGCATAGAAGGTGGCGCTGATCTATCATCTGACGTAATTTCGCCTGCATCTTCGAAGTTCTCTTCGTTGCAGACACCAGCATCTCACACGGCACCTCCTGACACGCCTGTGACAGGACCTTCGCCAGCCAACTCATTAGTTGCTGGATCCCGCTTTCCGCAGCGACGCGAGTCCGCCCAATTGAGTGATGCACTTAACAGTCCAGCCGGATCACCCTCACTTGATCACACACCAGAGCTAGGGAAGTTGGCGCTGGCGTCTAGTCACGTCATACCAACACCGCCTCGTGAGGACGACAACCCCCCTGCGATCAACAGCACGACACGGGGTCAACCGAGGAAACTTATCAAGGAGAAATGCGTTGCCAGCGAATCGTCGTCCTCGTCACTGGCCCGTATGATGACTTCTGAAAGCGTATCATCAGTCGCCACTGAGCTTGCTAGCTTACATGAAGACATGGAGGCTGTACCATTTGCTTTGCACTCTCGATCTACGGCCTCTACAAGTACCGGCACCACCCAACGGGCTCCAGCTGGGCGTCAGAATTCCGCTGGCTGTTATCCAGCACATCTTATCGTTTAACCCTGCATATCTGATCTGTTACAGTTGTATCACCGTAAACTCGATTTGCATTAATATTCTAAATGCTTTTATATTTTACCTGTTGATGGAGATTATGGACGCTGTCCAGTGGGAAAACCTAACACGAATACCATAGGCGGGCCCCGGGCTCCTTCCACGAGGCAGTCCGTGATATATATAGCACCAGATGCGCTTGCCGGCCTCGGGCTCCAACCTGATCTGTCCCGCGACGCGGCACAGCGCAAGAGGCCTGACGGGCGTGGCCAGGCAGCGTTGGATGCTCAGGTCGGCGTTCAGGTCCCGGTCTACAAACTTGTAAATCACATCACGGCAAGCCTCTGACCGTGTTCCCTTGCACCGACTTTCCATCTTTGTCAAGACTGAAGCGGTCTCTACATGCACCTGGATCGTCCGAAACTCGTCGACCAAGACGGTACGGGAACGCTGGGCGCGCGCCTTGTACGTGCGAGCTGTTGGAAAGGCGATCTTGCCCTGACCGCCGGGAGCAAGCTTGAAGGCGCCATAGGCAACCATCACTTTAGCGACCACGGGTTTCAACTTCGTGGCGGCCCCATTGGCGACCCGGTTCAAGAACTGGGCAAACACGCGCTGCTTGCCTCCGTGCAGCTGCAGGCGCTGGCGTGCACAGCGCGGCTTCAGGTACTCGGCCCACAGCGGTTCGTACGTGGCGAGCCACACCTCCACGAAGCGGAGGTGAGCGGCGAGCGTTGTGCCTCTGGAGCTCACCTCCGAAAGCTGCTGCAGCGGGTCTTTCAAATAACGCTGACAAGTTTCTGACTGGCTTTGGGCGGCTTTGATGCCGGCTTCCGCATTATATTGTTTTCTGGTCAGCTTCGAGCTGCCGACTTGGACGTCGGACCCTTCCATGACGGATAGAAGACTCCCCAGGTCGTTCCCAAGGATGATGGAACAGCCATGCAATGGCGTTGACACCAGCAACACGGCGGTATTACTCACAAACTTTCTGCGCTATCTGTTATTTCGTTTTTCGTTGAAAAGGGGCGACGTTCCTTTCTGCACCCGTGTGTGTGTGCGTGTGTGTGTGTGTGTGTGTGTGTGTGTGGAGTCGACGCACGTGTGCATCTGTGCACCCCTCTTCCTCCTTTCTGGGAGGTGAGGGGCTGTGGCGTGGGTTGACAGCTTTGTCGATCGGCACGCTATGTATTGCTGCGAAAGGGCAAAAGGTGAAGATACGACGTCGGTTCCTAGGTAAGTGCATGCAGCGGGGTGGCGTCCACTTCGTCAATATTTGGGCGAAGAACGAAAAGAACGAAAAAGCGCAAATTTCCTTTGTTTGGCGAGTGTTCGAAGAACGAGCAAAAGGGTGAAGAACATGATCTCATGCGCCGACGTGCACTGCACACGTAACATCGGATCGTTGATGGCGCCGGTGCACCACAACATATGCCGCAAGAGCGCCCAGAAGCGATCGGCCGTCGGGTCTCGCAGTTATAAGGCGTCGGCCCCAACTGTCGATTTACAGTCTGATTTGGTCGAATACAAGACATTGTCAATCGGCCTGGCCGCAAACCACCAGAACCCCTAGCTAGAACGGTTGTATTTGACAGGCGAGCGAGAGCAACACCCCGACCGAATCGCCACAACCGCCGCCGCCGCCACCGCCGCCAACGTTATCACACCCACGGTGGGTGCCGTGCCCTGTTGACCGACCGGCGACGCTCGCCGCTACGTTCGGGACACACTGCCTTTCCCAGCGTGGGAAATACTTGCTTTTTATGCCGTTTTATGCCGCTCGCCGCCATATGCCACCTGGATTTCTAGTCAAAAACCGATCTGATATTCCTCATATCCGTCCTCATATCCAGCTACCTCGGTCAAACCTAGCCATATACCAGGATAGCATCAGCTACCCAAAGACCAAAAGGCGCACCTACGACCTCGCCATCCAATCTTTAAACCCCTGCCGTTCGCTCACCGGGCATATCCCGTCCCCAACTGGCCACGCTCTTGTCTGACAACTTTCTCTTCGTTCCGTTCTCTCCGTTCTCTTCGCCCTGCCTGGCACTATTATACACCATGTCGCCAAATGAGGATATGGCCGCGAACGGTCCCAAGCTCGAGGACAGGGTCTGGCCGCTCAAAAACATTGAAGATGGCACCGCCATCGAGACGCGCCTACCGCTGATGTGCCCTGTATCGGGCGCAAGCGACGGATCCGGTTACTGTCCGGTCCGCATCGCGGGTGCGAACAACCTTGAAACTGGCGCCCTGATGGAGAAGCCGAATATCCCGACCCTGGATGCCATCGTTCCCGACGCCGACCAGATTCGGGCCGAAGCATTTGCCTTTCTGGACCAGTTCTGGGCTGAAGCCCATGAGACCGGCGTCGAGCTCCCTCCAGGTTCCATGACATCCGCGACGCTTGCCGATCGCAAGGCTGCCGTCGTCGCCGAAATTTCAAAGACCGGGACGTATGTTCAAACGCTTGCCGAACTGACGTTTGGATGCCGCGTTGCTTGGCGCAATGCCCCCCGGTGCATTTATCGCGTGCAGTGGACGCGGTTGCGCGTCTTGGACTGCCGTCATGTGCAAACATCGCATGATGTTTACCTTTCCGTTCTGACGCATCTTCGGCAGGCCTGTACCAGTGAAGGGATCATCTCTTCTCTGGTTTCTGTGTTTCCTCCTCGTTCCCCTGGCGCCAAAGGATATTGGCGCATCTGGAATGCACAGCTAATCCGCTACGCAGGCTATACTAACGCCGATGGCTCGATCCTCGGCGATCCGTATGGCGTTATTTTCACCCAACAGGCCATGGAAATGGGCTGGACACCACCGAATCCACGCGGTCCGTTCGATATTCTACCGCTCATTGTTCAAGACCCCCATGGGGAAGTAACGTGGTTTGATTTGCAGCCCCAACATGCCACTGACTTAGCAGACGATGGCGCGGAAGCAACATCCGTCAATGGGCATTCCGAAAACGATGGTCGCAGTTTGTTCATCCGCGAAGTCAACATTACGCATTTTGCCTACCCCAAATTAGCCGAAGCGAATCTCAAATGGTACGCGATTCCCGCAATCAGCAACATGGGCTTTGACATCGGTGGTATCCAGTACTGTTGCACGCCATTTAACGGATGGTACATGGAAACCGAGATCACACGAAACTTTCTAGATCGCCAGCGTTACAACCTGATCGAGAAACTCTCGGACATCCTCGAGATTGAGCGAAACGACCAAGAATTGTGGAAAGATCAAGTACAGCTCATATTGAACCAGGCTGTTCTGTGGTCATTTGCTCAATCTCGCACCTCCATCGTGGGTCACCATGCGGCTTCCGACAGCTTTATGGTCTTTTTCAATCAAGAGATGGAGCAACGTGGGCACTGCCCCGCCGACTGGGTGTGGATCGTTCCTCCTGCAGGTTCCGGTGTGACCACTGTATTCCATCAGGAGATGCTGAGTTACTTTTTGAAACCCATGATCAGCGCACTTTCCCAGCCGACTGGATGGAACAATCCTCTCGTTCTTGCTGATGCTCGCGGGCGGAGCCTCAAAATGCGCCAAACGCTTCAACATGAAATGCTCCCGCGCATGGCCAGCTTGTCCACCACGAGTTTGTCTGCTAGTCAAATTGCAGTTCATCACGCTGCGCGACATCCTGAAGTGTCAGCAAAAACTTCCCCTAAGCGGGCAGGTTCGGCAGCTAAGCCCGCTGCCGGAATTTTCCCGATCGCCACCACGGCCCTGCCTCGCGAGATAGCCAGTCAAGTTATCAAGCCTGCTGCCTTGGTTTATGTCATCTTTGGCTCGGAATCTGGCCGCAGCGAGAGCTTTGCACGACGCCTCGTCAAGGCGTTTAAGAGCAATACGGTCCGGAAGGGCGAAACAGGAGGACCCGACATTCGTCTCATGAGCATGGATCATTTCGCAGACTCTATTAAGAGTGTAGCTGACAGTGGTGCAACCGTATCTGCGCTGTTTGCCATTACGAGTACTTTCGGGGACGGCGAGTCACCGGCTAATGCATGTCGTTTGCTGCCTGTCCTGACACAACTCAAGCGACAACCCGGTCATTTCCTTCAGGGCACTGACTTTGCCGTTCTTGCATTGGGTTCAAGTGCCTATCCTAACACTTTTTGTGCTTTCGGCCAAGCCGTGGATGCGGCTCTCGCTGCGTTAGGTGCACATCGCTTAGAAGATGTCCGCAAAGCGGATGAGTGCAAAGGTCAAACCGAGATTGCCACAGCGTGGATTGCCGTTTACAAGAAATGGTTCCATCTGCAGCTTCAGACGCTCTGGCAGTCGGGTGCGGCTGGCAACATGCGCCCGAAATCCCCGGCGAAGTCAGTGACTGGTGTTCTTGACATAGCATTGGAATCGGCAAGTTCTCGCGGAGGGACATCACATGGTACCTCTCTTACAATTTGCCCGGTTGTCGGCGGCCCAGACCTGAATTCCAACAATGCCTTCGCTCCTGAGCAAGCTCCGTCATCACTGAAGCCCTACTGCGCCAAAATCATTGGCCGGGTGGAACTAGTGCAGCCGGTGCACCATGATGACCCTTGGGCTTTTACGGCGATTGCGGAACCACGCAGCACAATGCTGGTAAAACTGGACATTTCCCAATACCCTGGTATTGACGGGCCATCCCCTCTTTGGGAAGCAGGTGATCACCTTGCCATCCTTCCCAGCAATCCGGAAGCAGACGTCAATGCTTTGGTGCGGTGGGTCATCTTACCGGCTGACATCGAAGATCAGCACACCCTTTTCACGGCCGAGGGTGATGACCTCCCCAGTGGCCTTTCGGGAAAATTCGTCAGTCTCCACTCCATGTTGAGGGACCATCTTGAGATCATGATCGCGCCGGACTTTGACGTCGCCATATCTCTTGTTGAGGGACTTCAGCTGCGTGGCGATTCCGGAAGGAAGCTTTACCAAGATCCCACTCAACTACAGTCTCCCTTGGACAATGCGGCAAATTACGATGCGTACTGCGTTTCTCGTCGTCCCAACTTCATGGACATCATCTTTCTAGCAGCCGCTGCTCGTGAACTAGACTGCTCGCATGTTGGACTTCCTTTACATGTGCTGCTGACCAACTGTGAGGCGCTGAAGCCCCGTTGGTTCTCTATCTCCTCTGCTCCGCACCTGTTCCCTGGGGAGTTACATCTGACCATTCAGCACCAGACTTGGGTGGTGCGCGGAGACCTGGACAAAAGCATTTTCGGATCATCAGTCATGCGAAGTGGTGTTGCATCCGGATTCATGACCCATGGGCCTATGGATATGCCTGTTCGTTGCTGGATTTCGCCCAGCCCCGGCTTCCACCTCCCGGAAGTGTCTGTTCCCACGGTACGCAACATTGCTACAGGCGCTTCTAGCAGTCCGGGGTATATGACTATGGTTGCCGAGCCCGTCCAAGTTTCTGACATCACGGCTGTTGAGGATGATGATAGCCTGAGTAGCATCGACAATGGCAGCACATTAGTTGCTACTCAATCATCCAGCCCGGTTGCTAACAAAGAGGCAAAAACGCCTCGTCGCAGCGGCAGCGCGACGTCGCCCTTGCCCAGCCCTCCGCGCGCCACTGCTGTTAGCTCGCACTTAGCCAGTCTTAGCCGTTACCGGCATGTCTTGCCTCCACTTAGTGCTCATGGAAGCAACTCAAAGAGTAAGGCCATCGAAGATAAGCCTGCAGTAATTATCGGGCCGACGCCTCCTGCGTCGCCGGGCCCTCCCGCGGAAAAACAGGGCTTTTTCCGTAAGTTGAATGCCCGTATGCGCGGCCATCGGCGCAGCGCTAATGCTGGTGCGATGACAAACAACATTCCTGTTTCCACCTCGCCCGGAACTGGTGAACTGGCTCCCATCATCATGGTATGCAATGGCACGGGCATCGCTCCTTTCCGACAGTTCTGGCAGTTAGCTGCGAGTGGCGCCATTCCCCGACGTCGCATGGTTCTTTTCTTCGGGTGCAGAGCACCTTATGAGGAACTGCATGTGCAAGAAGTGCGACAACTGCAATCGCGCCGCCTTCTGGAGTACTACGTGGCATACTCTCGCAGCGGATACCAACCTTGTCGCATTCAGGAAAAGATGGTCGAACACGGCTCTCGGGTTTGGGAACTAATCAAATCAGGCGGCCTTGTCTACGTCTGCGGTGGTACCCGCATGGAAGCCGGTGTCCGAGATGCACTGCGGGACATCGTGGAACGCCACGGTGGACTGGATACCCGTATGGCTGAAGAAATGGTAAATGCACTCGGGGCCCTACAACGGTTTAAAACAGAAGTTTTCTCAGGACAGCACGCGTAAATCATTCTATCAAATATAATGCCCTTATTCCAACACAGCTCTGGCCTTAGCATACCAAGTGTCCCAGCCTATGTGTGTGTCCACCACTATGCGGTTTGCCGGTGAAAGCGTGGTGGCCATGGAGTATCCGCCAATGAACATACGTGACAATGTATGCTCCGATATATAGGCCCATCCTTACCCAGCACGAACACCATGGCCGCCATGGTGGGCCGTGGTCTGGAGTGGTCTGGATGCCCCAATGGGTCCCCCACAGAGGCAGTCTGCGTTCGATTTATCGCTGCGCTGATACGCTTGCCGACGACAGGCTGCAGTGGGGCCTGCCCCGGGATGCGACACAGCGCTGTCGGTCTGACCCGTGAGGACAGGCAGCTTCAGATGTTTGACGCGGCATCGAGATCGCGGTTCACACAAACTTGCCGTTGGTCACACCACAGCAAGCCTCGGACAGCGGCCCTCGTTGCCTGGGTTGCCCTGGTTTCAGGGCCACATTCGTCTGGACATACACCCGGGTCTTGCGGACCCGGTTGACTGGCGTCGGCGCGGTCGAGAGGGCGACCGCCCGGGCATTGCGGACCGGGTTGGCTACCGCCGGCGCGGTCGAGGGAGCGTCCGCCCGGGCTGTGCGGA
>ML014437.1:0-10921 GCA_003615045.1 Caulochytrium protostelioides
GGTCGCCACGTGCCTAGACCACGTGGTGCAAGCCACCTGCCACGTGGCAGACTGCTTATGTAAGCAGATGTGGTACAAACCAGCGACCAGAAGTGGCCGTCCAACAAAAAAAAAAATCTGGACGGATGGCCGAGTGGTCTAAGGCGAGTGGCTCAAGTCCACTTCTCGAAAGAGGCGCGGGTTCGAACCCCGTTCCGTTCACTTCAAGATCACGTTTTTCGGACCTTTCTAAGTTACGATTCCCTTTTTAAGGGTCTACAGGTTTCAGCACGTACTCGTACGTGTGGATGCGAATAATTTCCGTTCGCAGATGCCGCCTGAACATGGTGTTTGTGCCTTATATCTTTCTCATAGGTGCTTAGTGCGATCAGTCGTTTCCCGGTCTCTTGGTCGGTCGATTCTGTACTCCTCTCCGGGCTCCGCGTGAAATTTCCGGTATGTGCTTCAGGGAGGCATCAAGCCATTTCCGCATCTCATTTAGGCCCGTGTTTCTATATGGCGCCACAAGGAAAAGGGGGCCGTCGAATTAAGCGCCCCCCTTTCCATGTGGTGCGAGCACAGCCGGGAATCTTCCAGAAATCGAGCTCGAGCCAGGGTCAGCAAAGGCGTCGCGCGCCTGCGGGATGAGTCGGGGGGCCGAACCTTTGCATTTCCAGGGTCAAACGCCTGCGAGCACTGGTCGCGTCACGATGGAACACCGCCGTCGGTGTTCCATCCTTCCGCGTCGACGGCCCTGGCTCGGCGTCTATTTTTATGCCGTGCGGACCTCATTGTCGCTCTCCACGGCCTGGAGGTCAGACGGAGGCGTTTCAGCGATCTGCGCGTGGGCTCGAGCATCGGGCATATAGCGCGAGCAGGACGGGGCGGCCTGAGGGGACACGGTGGTAGCCGCCGTCGTCATGGGGGAGAGATGGCGAGGTGAGTGGACAGCCGGTGAGTGGCGAACCATCGGTCTGCCTGTCATCAGTGACGGTCTCGCCTTCCGACCGCTCCCTCGGCTTCATCGTCGACTTCGGCGTCCTCAGCATCCCAAGCATCATCGGCGTCATCGGCATCCTCGATATCCTTGAGAGCTTTAGACCGCCGAGTCCCTTCCGCGCGCTGGCCCGGCCGCCCGGCATCACGCAGCTCGCGACCCCGAGATCGAGCCCGAACCCGGCCGAGCTCCCAAGCGCCACGTGGGCGAGGCCATGGTATAATCTTGGCGTGCCGACCCCGAGGCCGCCGTCCGGATTCTTCGCGGAACTTCTCGCTTCCGCATCGACGTTCATGGATCGACTGACGCCGTCCCCCGTCCAGGTCGCCCAGACGCCGTCGCCGGCCTCGACTCTGTCGCCATGGCCCACCGGGCCTGCTTTGGTTTTCACGGCGCAGCACCGTCAGCGGCGCCCCAGCCATGGCCATGGCCATGGCCGGCGCGGCCATGCACCCCTAGAAAGCACGTCGGCCACGGACGTAGCGTCGAAGTCGACGACATGGAAAGCGCGCATGCGCCGTCACATCGCGGCCTCGGCGTCGGAACGAGCTGCGCCGCCCTCACCGTCGCCGATGCCGTCGCCCCCCTCGTCGCCCGCGCTCGCCCACGCGCTGCTGGATGCGCTGCGGGCGTCTGTCACCCGCTGGACGGACGCGGCGCTGCGGCTGAGCCTCGCGCGGCAGGTGCTGATCGCGCCGGATACGGCCGAGCATCTCAGCCAGCGCGCGCTGGCGTGGCTCAGCCGCCAGCCCCTGCTGGGCGAGGGCGCCTTCTGCCGGGTGTACCGCGTGGTCCCGCCGGTATCCTCGTCGTCGTCGTCGTCGTCGTCGACGTCGGCGTCGGCGTCGTCGTTGGCGCCACCGTCGACGGCCTACGCCGTCAAGCTCATCAAAGCGGCGCGCCGCCATGACCCGAGCGCCACCCGCACGCTCGAGACCGAGTGGCAGACGGCGCAGCGGCTGCGCCGGTTGCTGGCGGACGACGCCGAGGCCCGCGGGCGGCTGGCGCTGCCGACGGCGCCGGTGCACGTGGGCAACCCGCCGCGGCTCGTCGGGCTCAAGCTGCCGCTCGCGACGCACGGCACGGCGCGCGACTTTGCGGCCACCCACCTCCGCGCCGCGCCGCGGCCGGCCGCGGCACGCATCCTGCGCCACCTTCTCGCCGACACCGCGCGCGCCCTCGCAACGCTGCACGCGCTCGACGTCGTCCACGGCGACATCGCCGACCGCAACGTGCTCGTCACGTGGCGCGACGGGCGGCTGCGCGCCGTCCTCGCCGACTGGGGCCTCGCCGTCGGCGGCCTCGACGCCGCCGCGGCCCGCGCCCTGAGCGGCACGCCGCCCTTCATGGATCCCACGCTCGTCGGGGTCCGCTTCACCCGTGCGGGGCCCGGCGGCCCCGCCGCCGCTCCCGTGACGGCGACGGCCACCACGGCCGCGGCGACCGCATCGGAGACGGCGACGGCAACGGCGACGGCGACCGCCACGCCGCACGCCCGCACGCCTCGCGACGGCACCACCGGGGGCATCCGCGCGCAGCTCGCCGTCGGCGAGGCCCATCTGCTGACGCCGCGCAACGTCGTCCAGAACGCCATCTATGGTCTCGCCATCGTATGGGACCGGCTGATTCGGTCGGCGTCGCCGGACCCGGATCGGGGCCTCGACGGCGACGGCGATCCTGGCCGTGCTCCCCGGGGAGGCCGCAGCCCGCCAGCGCGCGTGGGCCGGCCTGGCGGAGCCGGCGGGGCCAGCGGTCCCGGAAAGAGGGCGTCGATGGCTCCGCCGCGTCACGAGCCACGCGGCCCGAGCAACCATGTGCTGACGCGGTCGGCGCTCGCGGCGGCCCGCGCGCGCCGGGCGCAGGTCCTCGCCGCCGGCCAGCCGTGGCCCGCCGGCGGGCTCGGCCTGATCGATACCCCCGCGGCCCTCGCGCTCGGGATCCCGCGCCGCTTCGTCCGCCGCATCGAGGCCATGCTGCTCGGCGAGACCGACCTGGACGACGTGCTCGCCGACCCTTACCTGGCCGACAGCGACCAGGCGCCGCTCGATCCGGCGCCGGGGCTCTTGCCGACAGCGACGGCGGCGGACCTGCCTGGGGCATCCGCCGCGTTGCGGTGGCCGACGCCCCAGACGCCGAATCCGGCGCGCTCCCGCATGACGCTCGCGGATCCGCTGGTGACACGTCGCGCAGGCCACGTGCGTGGCTCGGACCACGAGATCGACGAGTGCGAAGACGAGGGAGCATCGTCGTCGTCAACCGCGAGCGGCACGCCGGCGGGCACCACCCCCCCGCTGGTGGCAGCGACGGCGATGCCGGCCGCGCCATACCTCGTCTTGACGGCGCTGGAGCATCTCAAGCTCGAGCGTCATGCGGCGCGACAAGCGGTGGCGGCCGCGGAGGCCGCGGTGGAGGGTCCCTCCGAAGCCGCCGCCGCCGCCGCGAGCGAACCCCAGGCGGGCGCGTGGCGCCATCTGCCCTGGATCACTCGCGGCGCATCGGTCTACGTCCTGTGCGATGTCCGACTCCGCCCGTCGACGGTGGCGGCCGCACGACTCCCCGATACGGCGAAGTTATATACGGCGCTCCCGCGCACGACCTCGGACGAGACGTTGGTGGCTTACGAAAGCAGCAGCGACGCTGAGGCCGCCGACGAGAGTGATGCTACCGCCGTCGCCGATGACGGCGATGATAACGATGACGGCGATGACGGCGGCTTCGATGCTAGCGGCTCGTGCGCCGTGAGCGCGCTGGCGCCTCTCCGTCCATCGTGCCGCGTGTTCGCCGCGTCGGCCGGGACCGCGGCGCCGTTCGTGTGCGTCGGGCGCGTCCACCATGTCGCGTCGGCGGCCGCGCCGCTCGTGCCGCTCGTCGACTACCTCGCGGGGCCGATGCACGCCCTGCACGCTGCCGCGGCCCGCGCCGACGCGCCGCCCGCCGTCCAGGCGCAGTGGCAGGCCCGGGTCGCCGCCCTGTGTGCCGCGCTGCTGGAGCAGGACGTCGGCATCACGGCGGCCGCCGACTACGCGGTCGGCTCGGCCGCGGACCCCGAGGGCCGTGCGCTCGTCGTCGTGCGGGTCCGTCCGACCGCGGCCGCGCGGCCGCCGCCGGGAGGGCCCCAGGCCGACCCGACGCTCGCTGCCACGGCGCAGCTGCTGGCGATGGTCGTTGACGGCGGCGCGCCCATGGGTTCCCCGGCATCGCCGTCGCCGCCGCCATCGCCGTCGCGGTCGTTGCCGCGGTCGTTATCGCGGCCGTTATCGCGGTCGCGGTCGCGGTCGTCGTCACGGCAAGCGGCGCCGCTCGTGCGCAATGCGGCCAACGTACCGGACGACTGGGTGCTGCTGCTGATGATGGGCCTCCAAGGGCAAGCGACCCGTCGCGCGCTGCGGCTTCATGCCTATCTGGCGCCGTACCGCCCGCGGCCCGCAGAGACGTCGGCGTCGGCGTCGACGTCGCTGCGAGCGCCGTTGCCTTCTCTCGCTCGATCCCTGGTGAAATGAGGCCACCGCCCACTTTAATTGAAGCGCCCGTGACGGTCAGAATGAGGCCATGGGTGCGCCGTGCATCGTCGCTGCCGCGCGGGGCATTGTCAGACCCGCGGCGCCGCCGCGCGCGTGGGCGGCGAGCGCGCCGTTGGTGGCCCAGGGGCCATGAAACGGTGCGAAAAGCAGGGACGGCTGCGCTTCGAAGGCGGCGCGGGGCGGCGGCGGCCTTCGCGCGACGCCGCGGCGCGCCGACACAGGCGCCATGCATGGATGGCCGGCCGAGCAGGCGGGCGGGGACCGGCATGCGGACGGCGGCGACGGCGGCGGCGACGGCGAGCGCCTTCCTTCCAGCGGCGCGCTGCAAGGAAGGCGTCCGGGCGACGAGATCGGGCCGGCGGCGATGACGATTTTTTCGACGGGATATCCAGGTAGCCCGGCGAGACAACGCCACACGCATCCCCGGCGTCCCGCGGTGCCGGCCGGGGGGGTCTTCTGCTCAGGAAGCATGCGGATGAGTACCGGATGCGCATGTCGACCACCTGCTGCTGCCTGGACGGCCCGTCTTGGGATGTCGCCTTCGGGGGCCTTGGGGGGATGTCCCTTCCATCCGCATGGGCCCTTATAAAAGGAAAAGGCGATGCTGTATTGCGAGCCCGTGGCGTCGAGCGCCGCCGTGCCTCTCGTGGAGGCGTGTTCGGCCCAGCGCATTCTCCAAAGCCGACCGGAGACCGCTGAGTTGGGCGCCACGTCTCTCCCGGGGGGCTTCGGCTTCACCCGATTCTGATCGCGAGCAGACGTTGGCAACGCTGCTGCTGCTGCGGCGGCGGCGGCGGCGGCGGCGGCGGCGGCCGAGGGGCTTTGATGCCCGTCGGTCGCGCCGACCCGCGCCGGGCGGTGAATCCCCGCACGCGGCACGCGGGACCCCTGCGCCGGGCGCGCCGTGTCAAGGATGACTCAGCGGCGGCGCTTGGACCGGCGCGGGTGGCCGTCGGCGCCTGGGCCGCGCCTGGCGGCGCGCGCATGCCGCGCGCATCCCGCGGCCGCCGCCGGTCGCGGCGGTCGGCGGGACGCGCCGGCGCCGCGGGCGAAGCCACCCTCGGCGCGGCGCTCCGACCCGGCGGCGGCGGTCGCGCCCCCGTCCACGTGTGCCGGGCCGCGCCCGGCCGGGGACCCCTCCTCCCGGCGTCCGGCAGGCGCATGGCGCGGCCGGCGGCCTCCGGCCGGTCGCGCCGCACGCCGCCGCCGTCCACGCCGCCGCCGTCCACGCCGCCGCCGTCCGCGCCTCCGTCATCCGTGATTCTGGGGATTTGATGTTCTTTTCCTTTATTTTTTTTTTTTTCGTTGGTGATATCAAATCTTTCGGCGCTCTGGACGACGCGGCGGGCGCCACGACGGCGGGAGGCGCGGGAGGCGCGGGAGCGCCGCGGCGGGCCGAAGCGCCTTCGGGACGCGCCTCCAGGCGACGCCTGCGCGACGGCCGCATCCAGCGGTCGCATCCAGCGGTCGCATCAGCGGTCGCATCAGCGCGGCGGGTGGCCGGTGGCCGCGGCCGTGGCGTCCATGTCAGCGGCGGCGTCAGCAGTCGAAGCCATGGAAGCCGCCGCCGGCCGCGGGAGCGGGCCCTCGCAGGGCCCTCCGGCAGGGACACGGCGGGGTGGCCCAACGACGCCGCAACGTCATGCGCGGCGGCGGCGGCGGCGATGGCCCGCGCGCGCGCGGCGATGGCCGGCGGGCGCGGCGGTGGCACGCGGGAGGGCGCGGCCGGCAGGCGCGGCCGCGCTCTGACGGCCATTGTCCGCATTGTCTGGAACTGCGCCCTCGGCGTCGGGGCTCGGCCTCGGTATCGGTATCGGCGTCGGCGTCGGCGTCGGCGTCGGCGTCGGCTTCGACAGCTTCGGCTTCGACAGCTTCGGCGGCGTCGGCAGGCCTCGCGGGGGCCGCCGCGGCGACAGCAGCAACAGCTGCAGCAGCTGCAGCAGGGCCTCATGACCGACCAGGCCGCGGAGCGGCCCTTCAACACGCAACGCGGCGGCGGCGGCGGCGGCGGTCGATACGGGACCCGCGGACACGGGCGCGGCGGACGTCGCGTACGGTGAGCGCCGGGCCGCGGCTCGCGCCGGCGAGGGCGGCGGCGGTCCGGCCGGTGCAGGGACCGCTGGAGCGGCCACCCGACGCGCCGATGGCGTGTGTCCCTGAGTCGTGATGACGCAGGAGGGAGTCCTGGTCCGCTCTTGCCGCCATCATCGCCCTTGCCGCCCTTGCCGCCATCGCGCCTTCGTTGCTGCCGCGGATGCCCGTGCCGCCGCTCGGACCGCCGCTGCTGCTGGGGCCGCCGTTGCCCGGGAAGGGTCGTCGTCGCGCTCACTCCATGGATGCCCGAGCCGGCGGCGAGAGACGCATTCTCCGGCGCCCCGCAGGCCTCGCCCGCCGCGCGACGTGCCCGCGTGCTGATTACCAGGAGTTCTGCGGACCTGGAGGCCAACCGTCCGAGTCCCGTCGCGGACCGCTGAGTCGCGCTGCGTTGCCGCTGCCGCTGTTGCTGCCACTGTTGCTGCCGCTGCCGCTGCCACTGTTGCTGTTGCTGTCGCTGTCGCTGCTGCTGTGGCCTCTTCCGGCCGTGCGCGCGGTGCTCCTCTCGGTCCTCGCGAACCCCTAAACGGCGCCGCTCGATCGTGTTTCGCGCCGCTTCTTCAACGCGATCGTCGGCGATCGTCTCCCGTCGGTGGGACCCCTGCGTCTGGCCGCGCCTCGGGCCCCTGGTGGCTGTGGCCCCAGCCGCGGCAGCCGACCTCGGCGACGGCCCCGGCAACGGCCGCCGTCGGTGGGTCATCGGCGCCGCGCCGCGCCGCTCGCCGCCCGCCGCCGTGCCGCCCGCCGCCGCGCCGCCGCGCCGCCCGCCGCCACGTGGTCCCGTGCCACGCGGTCCGCCGCCGTGCCGCGGGTGGCCGCCGTGCTCTGCGCCGCTCCGCCGCTCCGCCGCTCCGCTGCCGACGGCCGGCGACCGCGCCTGTCGGACCGGCGACCGCCACGCGCCACGCGCCGGGTGTCCGCGCCGCGGCCGGGCCCCTTCGTCCCTTCATGGCCGCCGCGAGGGGGCCCGCCGCCGCTCTCTCCCCGCCGCGCGCCGCCGCCGCCGCCGCCGCCGCCGCTGCTGCTGCCGACGCGCGCGGGTCAGCGCCTCCTCCCGTTCCGCTGCCGGGCCAAGCTCCCGCCCATGGCGACGGCTGCAGCGACGGCGACGGCGACGGCGACGGCGACGGCGACGGCGACGGTGGGGGCGACGGCGGCGGCGCGCTCGCACCCGCCATGCCGGCCACGCCGGCCTCGGACGCCGCCGCCAGAGGCGCCGCCGCTACGCTGACGCGCCGGCCGCCGCCCGCAACGGCCGCGTACGCGCCGCCGCATCCGCCGCGGCACGCGCGGCCCTTCGATCCGGCGCGTCCGTGGGACCTGGCGCCGTCCCGCTCGCCGCGGCCGCCTCCCGCCCCGTCCGCCTCGCTGGCGTCCGCCCTCCACGGGCGGCGTCCCGCGAGCGCCGACGCACCCCGGCTGCATCGCGACCCCGACGGCGACGACGCCCACGGCCACGATCGCGCCGGCACACGGCCGCCGCTGGGCCCGTCCGCCATCACCCGCCCCCGGGCACGGACGCTCGACCTCGCGCCGTCCGGGCCGCCGTCGGCCGCCGCCCGCGCGGCGCCCGCGGCGCCCGCGCCGCCCACCGCGCCGCCCACCGCGCCGCCCGCCGCGCCGCCGCGCCCCGCGTCCGCGCCGGCGTTGGCGCCGCTGCCGCCGTCCGCGCTCGCGCTCGTCGAGCGGCTCCAGCGCATCATGGTGCGGCAGATCGCGCAGCTCCAGACGACGACGGCGCACCTCGACGCGGAGCTCGGCGCGCTGCGCGCGCGCCAGGAGGCGCAGCAGGGCACCGTCGCCGCGCTGTACCGCGAGGTGCGGCGGCTGCTGGCCGCGACGCCGGCGCGCACGCCGCCCGACGCCGACCGCGCGCCCCGCGACCCTCACGGCCCCACGGGGCTCGTGACCCCGGCGACCGTTCCGCTCGCGGCGCGACCAGCGAGGCGCCACGGGAAGGGCCAGGCGCCGGGCGCCGCCGCCACGGGCCCCGAAAGCCATCCCCGGTCGCCGTCGCTCGTCATGCCGCCCGCCACGGCGCTCGCCGACGCCGCAGCCGCGGCGGCGGCGGCCAGGACGCCGCCGTACGCCCAGCCGCCGTGGCCGCCGGTCCACGGCCGCGCCCCGGGCCGCGTCCCTCCCTACGAGTCGCCCGCGGCGGCCTCGCCCCATGCAGCCGCCGCGAGCGCCGCTGGCTACCACGGCGTGGCGACGGCGGCGGCGGCGGCGATGACGACGACGACGACGCCCATGCTGGGACCGAGTCTGGGGTCGTGGGCCTCCGAGCGCCGGCTCGGCCGCCCGCCCGCGAACGTGTACGCGCCGTCGCCGTCCCCGACGCCGCATCTGCCGCCCGTGGCCGGCGCGCCAGGCGTCCTGCGGGCCCCCGGCGACGGTCTTGGCAGCGTCGCGCCGACGGTCCGCCACGCGCACGCGCCGACGGGCGTGCTGGGCACGGCCTACGCCATGACGGCGCTGAAACGCCGCTATCCGGACGGTGACGAGGATGGTCGCGCGGCCGCGGCGGCGTCGTCCGCCATGGCGCCGGTCGTGGGTGCGCGGGGAGACGCGCCGCCGATACGGTGGCTGCCGGCGCCGATGCATCGCGGGCGCGGCCGGCCGCGGCTCTCGGCGTGCGCCTTGCCGCCCGCCGCAGGGAACGACGACGCGTCCGCCACGCCGCCGGGCGGTTCCCGACACGGTCGCTCGGTGTCGGCCTCCACCTCCTTGTCGTCGTCGTCGTCGTCCTCGTTGTCGTCGTCGCCCTCGCGGCCCTCGCCCCTCGCTGCCGTCGACGATGTCGCTGCCGCGGGCGCCGTGGGGGCCGCCGGCCCTGGGAGAGGACCGACGGAGAGCGGCGGCCGCGGCGTGCCGCGGGCGCTGTCAATGCCGTCGGGGCTCGGTCGCGGATCGGCCACGCCCTATCCGGATTGGGTGGAGCGACCGTGGCGGCCGCCGTCTGACACGCGCGCCTCGGCGATGGTGCCGCCGCCGCCGCCGCCGCCGCGGCCCCTGGCCGCCACGATGGGCGGCGAGCGGATGGCGTACCCGGTGGAAACCGTGCCGTCGCCGTCGCCCGGCTGTCCGCCGCCGCCGGGCCATCACGGCACTTACTGGCCGGGCGGCTACCCGCCGAGCCATGGATCGAGTCACGCGTCGAGCCACGGACCGGGCTACCGGCCGTGGTCTCCCGCGGTGCTGGGCTTGTCGGAGCGGCATGGCGGTTACGGACGGCCGCATCCGCCCTCGGCCTCAGCCGCCGCATCGCCTGCGGCTGATCCGCCGCGACCGCGACCGCTCCCGGCACCACCACCGCCGCCGCCGCATTCACCGGCATCGCACCCGTGGGCCTCCTAACACGGCCCCTCGGTCGGTCCGGATGTCGGCCCCGATGTCGCGGACCGATGTCGCGGACCGAGGTTGCGGACCGAGGTTGCGGACCGAGGTTGCGGACCGATGGCCACAGCCACCACCCTATGTAATTGCAGAGCGCTCCACCGCCAATGGCCGATCGGCATCCCTGGGGAAGGCCAACGGCACGAGCGATCGAGGGCGAGTATCAAAGGCGGGGACCCGGTGGCATCGCCGCCGCCGCGGGAAGCGACTGGATCCAGGGGGTCCTGCCCGCTCGCGGCGTGGCCCCGCCGGCTGGCACCAGCGCAGCTCGCGGGTGCACCCGGCCCGCTGGATCCTTGCGCGTGCGTGATCGGCTCGACACGCCGACGACGAGCGTGCTGGCGCTGGCGGCCCTCACACCGGCCGCCCGCGATGGACCCGCGCGCGCGCCGGCGCGTGCGGCACGACCGGGCGTATGGCCCCCGCCGGAGCCGCAAGGAACGGAGCCCTGGCGATCGGGTCCCCCCGTGTCGAGGGTCGTGGTCGTGGTCGTGGTCGTGGCGCGGACCCGCAAGCACGCCTAGCGAGCGCCTCGCGCGGCGTCGCCGTCTTGCAAAAGGGAAAAGGGAAGTGCTAGCTCCACGGCCACGGCCACGGCCACGGCCACGGCGGCAGCGGCGGCCACGGCCACGGCGGCAGCGGCGGCCACGGCCACGGCGGCGGCGGCGGCCACGGCCATGGCCGCCGCCGCCGCCGCCGCCGCCGCCGCTGCCGCTGCCGAAGTCGCGGCGACGGCGTCCGAGCCGCCAGGGGTTTTTGCGTCGCGCCGGCGGCGCCGCGCCCTCCCTTGTCTGGCGCGGGGCTGAGAGGGTCTCGCTTGGCTGGCCGGTGCGTGGGCAGGCCCACCAGCGGTCGCATCGTCGGCTGACGCGCGCCCAGCGCGTGGAGGGCGACGGCGCCACGGCGTCGAGCGTCGTGCCAGGCCCACCAGCGC
>ML014438.1:0-10759 GCA_003615045.1 Caulochytrium protostelioides
CCCAGGCCCCAAAAGTATATAAACCCCCCTGATTCCGTACCATCCCCCCTCCGACTCACATACATATGAACACATACACACCAAGTCCACTCTTCCTTACTACCCTCTCCATATACATCATCGAATACATCCCTATTCTCTACTTCATCTTCGTGCCAAGTCATAAAACAAACACAAATGGGGATGTAGCTCACATGGTAGAGCGCGCGCTTAGCATGCACGAGGCACGGGGATCGATACCCCGCATCTCCTCATTTTTGACCCGCCTTACTGCTTGGAGACTTTCAGTCCTATAAGTGTTTTACTCTCTTACCTGGTCCGACTGCGTCTTTGTTAGGAGTCTCGAATTGCGAAATCTTCCGACTTTTCCGACAGTGCACCCCTTCTCGCACTCTCACAAGCGACATTTTGCGGCGTCCTTGCTGTTTCTTGTTTGATATTTAATTGGGATGTATCCACCTTTTTCGTCCCCGGTTATAAGCGAGCTCAATCCGTCGCTGGCGGGCCTCATGCTTTTTGCACTGTGCCGTCCTGGAGTAATACAGGTTGCAAAGCGTGATCGGCAAGTGCGTCCGATGCCAAACCTAATGACCCCATGAGGAACCCTCTGGGGGCACCAATGGGATCATGGCGTTCGTGTAATATGACTTAATAAGATAGTCTGTGTATCCATTGAAAAATGCCTGCGGCCGCATCCAACGTCATTAGATTTGGCTGATTCGCAACCTGTTATGCTACATGGCCGGGACCATTTGGATTGATGTATGGTGATCGACATTTCAGTGAGCGCCTATGATTTGTGCTTCCGCTTTATTAGTGTACATATATGTACATACATGCTACGTAAAGATACGAACTAGTTTTTTGGCGACTGCGTCCGATAGAGTGCGCCGCGAAGCTAAGTCGCCAAGCGCAGCTCGCAGCCGTTGCGCCAAGTGCGCACAGGCTTGCGGTGTCAGTGGCATTTGCATTGCATGCGATATCGGATGGCTCAAATCGGGGGGAAATTCGACGCTTGTGATAGGGCGATCGACAGGTGGGTGTGCTCCTTCACGCATCATCTCACGGACAAACTGCCAGAATGACGCCAGTGTTGGAAACCGACGGCAGATGGGAAGTGATTTGTCAATCGAGAGGCCACGGACCGTCTGGAGCTGGCGCGCCCAAACCTGTTTGAGCGGCATGCCCCGTGTTTTGAGCCATCTCGCTTGAAAGACGTCCAATTGGGGAATGGTCGACGTGACGACGGTCGAGACATTCGACGCTGATGAGCATGTGATCAGCTCTTGCTGGTCCTGGGGCGGCTCCGCCGAAGCCACAATGCGAAGGCGGCGCGCTTGCCACGCCGTCTGCAACCATTCTGTCATTCTTGCCAGATACGCGCAGCTCGCTTCGAAACCATGCGTCTGCTGAAGGACCCACCCCTGCAGGATCTGAATTTGCGCCAGAGCCGTCTGAACGGCCTGGTTGGCGAGATGGGCGTTGTCGTATCGGCCGCGCTCTTCAATCAGGTAAACAATTCGCGCAATATGGCCCTGCTGCGCTTGCTTGTCCGACCGCTGCGGGGCGGCCAGGTCGGCCAACACCGTGGGCGACAGCTGAAATGCATTATGCTGGGATTGCATCAGACGATACTTCTGTTCACGGAAGCGCCCATCCTTGATGCTCGCCACCAGGTCCGACAGTGTTTTGCGCTCGACCAGCGTGTCCAGCATGCCGCAGACGCCGGTGCGCCGGCATCGCGCCACCCAACAGAAATCGCCCAGGCTCAGACATGCCATCATGGGCGCTTTCAGCGGTACGGCGCGACAGGGAATGGGCCCAAAGGCCTGCCTGAGCAGCGCCACATGCTTGTGGGAGGTCACCTCGCGAAGATCCACGACCATATGGATATCAAACGTATACGGCTCCAGGATCAGCACGTCGGGCACCGTGGTGGCCGCCGGGATGGTATCCAGACCGACAGCAGGAAGGGCACGCGGCAAGGAACGCGGTACGGAACGCGGATCGTCGCCTTCATCATTGGCGTCAGACGCTTCGCCAACCACAACCACTGGTTGTGGTCGAAGCTCTTCGTCACGAGGCGCCGCGGATGGCGTGACCGCTTCTTCTCCAGGCTCGACAGCAACCGCCATCGCCAGCGGCATGACGTTGGCGTTCATGCGCTCGCGATGGGACGCCAGCGCGGGTGCGGATGCGGCGCGGGAAGGCTCACCGAGAAGGCTGCTGGTCCCGGGAGATCCCACTTCCGTCGTACCTAACGCAGCCGCCGCTGCTGCCGACGCTACGGGCATCACCACGGGCACGGCTGACGCACCCATACGCGAGCCCCCGAGCCGTCGCGAGCTCGACGCGCGAACCCGATCGATGCGATGTAGCGACTCCAATCCGTCTCCCGTCAGTTTAAAAATGGTCACGCGGCCCTCGCGAGCGATTTTGAGGACCAGATGTCGCTTCATGAGGACCGCCAGGGCCAGACCAAACGCGGTGTCCATGTCGTGAGCGACCCGCGTGTTGGACGAGGGCCCGTCGTGGGCACCAGGCTGGGCGGTGTGACGGAGTCGTGCAAACTCGGCCTGGAGGTCGCTTCGCGTATAGGGCATCGCGGGTTCGTTCCGTCGGAACGCCAGGAGCAGCATGTAGGGCCCCGACCCTTGGCGGGGATCATAGGCCCTCCGTGCCTCAGGGGCGAGCACGGCCGCAGGATGAGCATGGGCCGGAGCCCACGGCGTGACGGGCCGAGGTGAGCCAGGCCGCGCCCGTGGGTCTGCGGATGCACCGACCAGTGACGGAGGGGTCTCCCGCGGCGGTGCGTGCGGGAGCGCCGACCAGAAGTCACAGGGCATCATGGCCTCCGGATGCTGCGACTGCCAGAGGGCCGTGCGGCCCGCCAGGTAAGCGACGGTGCCCTCGCCGATGCCATTAACGACGATGGCATCCGCAGCGTGAGCTAACGGCAGCGGGTACTTGCACATGTTGCGGTGCGCGAGGCCGTATGTGCGGGCGAGGGCGCTGCGGCCGCCGGACTCGCGGACGCGGCGGCGAGCATCCTGCTCCGCTTCACGGAGCCATCTGCAGAACAGCGGGTTGGCACGCTCACCCGGTAAGCGGCGACCCGTCGGTGGGGGCGTGGCCGTCGCGATGGGCCGTCGGTCCGGAAGTCCGCGGTGGGGCCGGGACGACGGTGCCGCCGGAGCCGGCGGCATGGCTGCGGTCGCCCGGGTTATTACACGGCCACACCGCCTGCGGGGGAAGGGCGTACACGTGCCCGCCGACGGCACGGTGCGTCTTCCCTCTCCGTCGATCAGGCCGGCGTCGATGAGATGCCACGGGGAGTCAGCCGCGGGGAGGAGCGCGTCCACGCCGCCGGATGAGACGACAGGTCGGCGACGGCGCCACGTGGCATCACGCGACGATGGTCGCCGGACCGCGTTGCGTTGCGCGAGCGGCCCATGCAGCGGCATGCCGGCCCATCCGGCATGACGGGCGGCAGCCGCCCGTCCGATTGGTGGGCTCGACGGCGCGGATCGCTCCTCTTGGCCGCCGCCAATCGCCGCCGGCTGTCGCCGGCCTTGCCCGCGCCTCCCTGGCCGGGGACGGGTGCGTGGCGTGACCCGCAGCGACCTGCCGAGCCGGCCCGCTTTGGCCTCGTTCCCGATCCCACCCGGCCCAGGTGTGCGTGGAAGGGGAAAGGGGACGGGGGCAGGAAGTGGCCTGCGGCGCCTACGGCGTCGGCGCCGCGATCGACATGACGCGAGCACCGCCCCCACCGGCCCATCACCGTCGCGACGGGCACCCGCTGCCGGCGCCAGCGCCGTCCCGCGCGGCCTCTGGGCAGGGCGAACCCTCGGAAGCTCGGTCGCGTGTGATCCGCCGTGACGAGCGCAGAAGACCACAAGCGGGACAGGGGCCGACCCGGATCGTCTAACGCGCTACAGCCGTGATGACGAGGCGAGGCCCATGCGATCCCGCCCGCCACATCCACCGGTCGCCGTCCCACGGGCCGCCGTTCCATGGCCAGGCGACAGGCAGAACGACAGCGAGCCAAAAGACGGCGCCATCCCCCAGTCATCGCTCCCCTGGCCAGATCGAGACCATCACGACGACCCCGCAGGCAGGGAAGATGGCGAGGATGAGCGACAAAGCGAGAGCATGAGAGAGCATGAGAGAGCATGAGAGAGCATGAAAGGGCGAGAGCATTCGAGGGCAGCGGTGCTGTTTCACGCTCATGAAGTTCGACTTGTCTCGTGCAGAAGGGAAATGCTGATTATCCAAAAAAAAAATCAAGGCGGGGAGGGACGGGGAGACGGACGGACGACGACGTGACGCGCGCGCGCTGGAGAGCGCAGCGCGTTCACGCGGCGAGGCGCAGCACGCGGTCCATGGTCATCGACCCACGATTCGATTCGGCGCTTCCGAGCGGGCGGCCACATTAGTTCTTGCCGGTGCGG
Organism: Caulochytrium protostelioides; assembly: GCA_003615045.1. Classification (NCBI taxonomy): domain Eukaryota; kingdom Fungi; phylum Chytridiomycota; class Caulochytriomycetes; order Caulochytriales; family Caulochytriaceae; genus Caulochytrium; species Caulochytrium protostelioides. The sequence continues at coordinate 4,452 of ML014438.1, forward strand.
GGGCCCGACTCCTTGAAGCCGTCCTTAGCGCGCTGGGGCAGGGTCTTGATGTAGCGGCAGCGGCCGGTACCGGTGGTCTTGCGGCGGATGGCCTTCTCGGACCAGTTGAAGCGGCGGGTCTTGGCGTCGGGGTAGCCGCACGACGCGCAGCGGTGCTTCTGGGCGTGGAAAGAGCGGCGGCCACAGCGGCGGCACAGAACGTGCGACTTGGTGTGGCGCTTACCGAACGAGGATGTACCCTTGGTCTGGAATCAGTCGTCGCCCAACGCAGACCCGAGCGTCACAGAGAATAACCATCACCGAGAAAAAAACAGACAGGGCAATAGGTGAGTCAAAACTGGCGATATGAGACAGAAAAGCACCGTCCGAGAGACACGTCTTATACTGGCATATCCTGCTCGCGCTGGTGCACGCGGCGCATAATCAGTGGGCCTCCCATGGATCACGCCGCGATCCCCGGAGAGAGGAAGCGGAGCGACCGCTGCCTAAGATATATACGGCACAGGCTCGCTGTGGCCGGCAGCACGGGCTCCCGAGGGCCTGCGACGCGAAACCATCGAGCCGTCAGCATTCGGGGCGAATGTGGATGGGGTCTGCCGACGAACACCATCAACGGGCCTCGATGGAGGGGCCACTCACGATAGTGACCTGACGCCGAGGCGGATCGCAGCCCCATGCTCAGCTCGCGGGAGCAGCGACCGCCCAGGTTCCATGCGGAAGCCTAACACAAAAGCTTGACGCCCAGGTGTGCGGGCGGAGGGCGGCGACCCGCATCGCAGCGTTTTCAAACGTCGGCCGGCTCAGCGAGCCGCGCGATACCATGCGCTCGCACGATGGATGCGGGCGCCAGGGAACGCCGCACGCCGGGACTGCACGCCGAGAGCAACGAGGCGCCCACCCGCGTGGCCGCGCCGCCGCTCCGGAGCGAGCGCCTGCGACGAGCATACCGTGGCGTCCGAGCCGCGCGCTACCGACGGCTTCAGCATGAGGTCTCACGGGGCCTGTCGCGGTCTCGCAGCGCCATTGAAGCGGATCATGCACATCCACGCGGCACCGTGGGGTATCGGCGGTCCGCGGGGAGGACGGCAGGTTTCCGTTTGCACGGGTCTACAGCTTCTGCGTCCGCGACCCGCATACGACCCGCATCAGGAGACTGGCAGGGCCTGCAGCGAATACATCCCACGCATCCGAGGGCGCTCCAACCCGGACGATGGGGACGCAACGGACGAATGCGTGATATACGGCAGGCAGGAGCAGCGCAGCGGGTGGGATAACGAATGGGTCACACGGCAGCGGTAGCGGCAGCAGGACCTGGTTGGGGCGCCAGACGGCGCGCGAGCCGAGGAAGACAAGACTGCCCAGGCGGCGGCGAGCGATGGAAACGGGGTCACGCGAGCGCCGGCCCAGGAAATCGGTATGGTGCCGGAACGGTGCGGCAGGGAAGGGTCAAAGCGGACGGGTGGTCCAACATACCATCTTGAATGGATTCTAATGAAAAGGTGAGGAACGGGCAGACGGATCAAGGGGCCTAGTGCTTCGCCACCTGTCTTTTGAGACCTACAACTAGCCGTCTGCATCATGCGTTGTACCCCGTCCGTCGCGTGGGTGACGTTGCTGAGCAGGGCGGCTGGCTGATAGTATACTTAGCCTGTGCGCTCTTCAGAATCATGGGCCCTACGTTCATCGGCGTCAGCAGGGAGGCATCGCAACGCGTCGGGCGGATGGGTGGATGGATGGATGGGTGGATGGATGGATGGATGGATGGGGGCGGCCTGCCCGAGCGGCCGGCCACTGTCCCCTCGAGGAGTTGGATGAGGACTGGGTGCCGTCGCTGTCTGGCCGTCGGGTTGCCTGCCGCGGTCCCCCGCTCGGCGCGTGACCGCTACCCGCAAAGGCGCAGCGACTGCGCCACGAGACCGACGGCAGGACCCTGCTCAGGCTTGGGTCGGGTCGAGCCGGGTGCCGGTGCCGATCCTGATGGCGACGGCGGCGGCGTCTGAGGCGGGGACCTTGCCGGCGCCGTGCCGGCCACGCTCTCGCTGTAGATGAGGCTCGTGCGCCGATCAGTATGACGTGAGGGGGTGCAGGCTCGCCCCGCATCCGCCGGCGTTGAGTGCATGAATGTCTTGCAGCGTCGACATCCTATCCGGCAGGGCGCTGACGACAGCGACGACTGCACCCGAGTAGCGGCGACGGCCGCGTCGTGGCGATCTCATGTCCACAGCGATGGAGGGCGGCGTCGTCGACAGGCGGCGGCTTTCATCAATGCAGACCGCGAACGGCCATGTTCATACCTGTCAAGCTGTCGCGGTCGTCGCCGAGAGTGACCCTTGTAGCCGACGGCGTCGTCACGGCCTGGGCGGGCGCGGGCACGGGGACGGACAAGCCGCAAGGAGGGCGGATGGGATGGGCCTTTCAACGACAGCCGGCTCCCACCGGCCTCCTGCAGCTTCCGGGAGCACCTGACACGGGCCGGTGGCGCTGCGCTTATGTTGCCGAGACCGGTGATCGGCGACCTCCTTTCAAGCGCCGGCGATCGGATGATCACGCATTGGTGCATCGGTCGGTCGGGCTGACGGCGAATGACGTACGACGGCGCTTAACGACGACGGCGGTGACGGCGGCCATGAGCCCATCGTATGGTAAAATCAGAAGTGGCGCGGCGACAGCGGCGACGGCGGCGATCGGACCATGACAGGAGTGCTCCCGGTGCCAGGAGACTCGCTCCATCCTGCGCCAGCATCCCTTCTCTCGAGAGACGACCGCGCGACCGATCCGTCGGAGGCGGGAGCCACGTTGAGTGTCTGCCGCAGACCGCCGGCCGAGAGTGTGGCGCGCCGACGCGGCATCGTGCGCGATCTCGGCCGCCGCCACCGCCGCCGCCACATCGCGTGCAGGGCCGTCCCTAAGCGCCGCTGGAAGCCAGCGGCGACGGCGATCGGCTTGCGCAAACTCCGCTGACGCGCCCTCCCTGCAGGCTGTCGGGCTGTCGGCCGCAGCGGCAGCGCCGTCAGATGAGACACGGAGTGGTCTCTGGCCGCCTGCTAGATTAGGAACCGCAAGCGCGTCCTCGCCGTCGCGGGCCGCCGGCGGATGGGCGCCGCGGTGGGCCGCTGGTCGCCGTAGCGAAGTTGTTCCCTTTGCCTACTGCACCGCTACCCTTCGACAGTTTGATAGCTCGTCTGCACCATTCAGAGCACCTTCGATCGACAGCGGCATCGGAGGACGGCGGCGACGCCATACCATGTGATTCGGCTGCCGCATCTGCTCGTGCCGGTATCGTTGCCCCTCCGCCTCATCGGCCCCGTTGCGCGCCGCTTGATGACGCTAGCGGCTAGCTTCCCGTTGATGAGCGCCTTCCACACCACGATCTACTCGCCATCATTTCCGCGATCCCCATCTCAGCTTCAACACGACATCGTAGCCGTTGCTGTCTGGCCGTGGTATAATAAGCACCGCCCTTTCTTCCTCTCCCCCTTCTCAACCACCGTTCCCCCTCGTCCCATCACTTCCCACAGCACAACGCCGCCGGGGCCATACGTGTCAGCGATCCAGGTCACGGGATGATGGATGGAACAAGCCGGCGTTGTGTCGTGTGGCCACGGTAAGATCTTCCTTTGATCCATCCTTTTCTGGTTTCCGCTGTCTCGACGCACCATCGCTCGCCTTCCACCCACCGAAACAACGCCGCACACAGGCACTCAAGCCTCCTGCCGAACGCCCTCCCCTGATACCGACGCTGCCAATCCTCGTGGCCGCTGCATGCCGCCGCGCCGCACCACGGCGCCGCCGCCCGCCCGCCCGCCCGCATGTGCCCGCACCTTTCCATGCTAACTCACCCTGCATCATGACTGCCTTCTCGCCATCCCTGCTCTGGTCCCTCCTCGACTTGGGGCCCCTCTCCGCTTCCAGCAGCGACCTTCCGCTCGGGTACAGCGGCCTAGCGACGATGGGCGCCGTCGCCGATCTTACCGCCTCGATCCCCTCCGCGACGACGTCGACAAGGACACCAGGGGCCTCGATACTCAGCCACACCACGGCGACCGTGGCGACTACGGCCACGGACACCACACCGGCGGCGCCAGGTATGGACCTCAGTCTGACAGGAACCGACACTCTCGACCTCAAACCCGTGCCGCTGGCTATAGACCTGACCATGCCGCTGGTCATGGACCTCGCGATGGCCTCGCGAACCAGTCGTCAGCCGTCGCCCCGGAGAACGATGGGTCCGCCGGGACGCCGCCAAGCCACCGAGGGGGTCGGCCCCGTCGATTCGCCCGATACGTCGGTCCGGTTCGCCACAGGCAACCCGTCGCTGGAAGCCCCGCCGGCGCCTACGCAATCGACGGACGGCTCGACGCGCAGCCACTACATCACGCCCGAGGACACCCTGTCCGGCACAGCGCTCACCACCACGACGCCCCCATCGATTATTTTAGGAGGAATCCTGAAGAGCGACTCCGACCACCTGTTGCTCGCGCGTTTTCTGAGCGCGAGCGGCGGCGGTATGACGCTCACGGATGAGAAGCCGTCCCTCGACGGCGACAGCGACGGCGACGGCTATAGCATGACCGACAGTGCCGACGCTGGTCTGCTGATGACGTCTGATTGCGGTCGGCTGCCCGCAGCTCCGCGCAAGCTCGATGCGCCGTCCAGCGAGCCCATAAGCATGGGGCCGCCCGGCGAGAGCCTGACGGCGCCGCCGACGCCGTCGCCTCTCATGGCAACGACGTCCGGCATCAAGGCCTATGCTGGGTGGGACCTCTACGAGCTTCTGCAGACGGCTGGCGGCGGAGCCGGCGGCACCGCGTCGTTGCCGGCTTCCTTGCCGGGCGCGGACGCGCACGCCTCCGCTGGCAGCGCCGCGGGCCAGGCGGCCTGGTGGCCGAGCGTCGACAAGATGGACATGGTGATGGAGCCGCCGCCGGTGATGATGACGGCGTCCGCGGCGGCGTCCGCGGCGACGACGCCGGCCTCAGCGGCGGCAGCGGCGCGTTCGGCGGCGTTCGCCAAGATGGCCGCGATGCTGACGCCCGCAACGAGCCCCGAAGCACCGAGTCAAGCGACTGCAGTGCCCCCGCGGCTGCTGCTGCCGAGCGGCGTGGCGGCTGCGGACAGCATGTCGGCGATGGAGCCCGAGACGACGTCGCTGCTGTCGCAGCTGCATCCGACGCCGCGGGAAGCCGCGGCGGCCGGGTCGACGCTGACGCCGCCCGTGTCCCCGACACTGTGGTCCGCAACGGCCTCGCCGTCCACGCTGCTCGACTACGTACTTGGCCTCGCGGAGCCGCCGGCCGGCGGCTATGCCGGCCATGCCGGCACCGGTATGGAGAGCGGGAGCCTCTTTGACCTCTTGAAACCCCCTGGCGCCATGTCGTCGCCGGCGGCGACGGTCTCAGCCTCGCCCGGCATGACGACGCTGTCGCCCGACAGCACGGCCTCGAGCCTCTCGTCGCGCCGTGCGTCATCGCCGTGCTCGCCGCTCGCCGGCACGCACAACGACGTCCACAGCGACGGCTTCGACGCCGGCAGCCTCACGGCCCCCGCGCCTGCCGCTGCCGCCGTCCGCCCGGCCCGCGGCTCCCTCCCCCGGCCTTTCCACTGCGGAAACTGCCCCGCCGCCTTCTCGCGGAAGCACGATCTGAAGCGGCATATCAGCCGCATCCACTTCGGTCTGCGGCCCTTCCAATGCATCACGTGCCCGCGACTGTTTGCACGGCCCGACGCGATGGCCCGGCATGCAGCGCAGTGCCGCGGCCCCAATGCGCGACGCCGTGGCCGCGCAACTGTCTCGGCCGCGGTCACGTCGGCCTAGATTCGGCAGTCGAGGTCATCAGCAGATCGGCGGATCGGCTCCCAAGCGAAAGCCTCCGCTAGCACACCCACCCACCCACGCTCTCCCCCTTTTTGGTTTCACCCTTTCTGGTTCTAAATATGTGTATATATATTTTCGGGATATTCAAGTTGCTTCGTGAGACAACTCAACATGAGCACGATGCCTTCTTAGCGGAAGGTCGTGTATGTCAGGTCAGGTGGCTACGCTGCCATGACGTCCTCGACGCCGTCGAATCCTCGCTTCAGCAGGCCGAACAGCATGATGTTGGCAATGTGGTATCGCTGAGAGAAGGCATCCACGCGCGATCGGACAGCGTCGTGAACCCCCTTCAGAATGCACCTCAACCGTCCCGAGAGTGGCGCGGGCCATAAGGATGATGAGAGTGATGAGGACGATGGAAGGTGCATCAATCAATTTATGGATGCATGCAAGTTGACTGCCCTACGAAAAAGGTCAGAGCGCAGCTCGACAG
>ML014439.1:0-10631 GCA_003615045.1 Caulochytrium protostelioides
CCGGTACTGACGCGGGCACCGGTTCTGGCACGGGCACCGGTACGGACTCTGGCTCGGGCGCCGGTACTGACGCGGGCACCGGTACTGGCTCGGGCTCCGGCACAGACTCTGGCACGGGCACCGGTGCTGGCACGGGCACGGACTCTGACACGGGCGGCGATAGTGACGCGGGCACCGGTGCTGGCACGGGCTCCGGCACAGACTCTGGCACGGGCGCCGGTACTGACGCGGGCACCGGTTCTGGCACGGGCTCCGGCACAGACTCTGGCTCGGGCACCGGTAGTGACGCGGGCACCGGTTCTGGCACGGGCACCGGCACAGACTCTGACACGGGCTCCGGTGGTGACGCGGGCACCGGTACGGACTCTGGCTCGGGCACCGGTACTGACACGGGCTCCGGCACAGACTCTGGCACGGGCACCGGTACTGACGCTGGCACCGGTACTGGCTCGGGCTCCGGCACAGACTCTGGCACGGGCACCGGTGCTGGCACGGGCACGGACTCTGGCACGGGCACGGACTCTGGCGCGGGCACTGGCACGGGCACTGGTGCTGACACGGGCACCGGTACTGAACCGGGCACTGGCACGGACCCGGATGGTGATTCAAACTCTGACGCTGGGTTGGACCCCGTTGACGATGTTAATCCCGGCACTGATCTTGATCCTAGCAACACCAGCACGGTCACGACGACCTCCACCGGTGGCACCGATTCCACGGCGACCATTGTCCTGCAGCCGTCCTCGGCAGGTCCCCGCTTCCCCGCCACGGAAGCTCTGAAGTTTTCGGTCTCTTGGGCGTTGGGTGCTACCACGTTATTGGCCCTTCTGTTGGTGTAACCTTAGGTCCATTCCGATATTGGAGCTCCATCACTTGGTAGAATTTAAATAAGTATCTTTTCCTTTTTAATGAAGTGGTATTGGACTTCAGGCAGCCGAACACAGATTTAATATGTTATGCACTTGTGATCAGTTGAGATTTTGTGGTGGCGTAGGGCGACGGGATCTTTGATTTTATCGATTTTCAGTTAACTGTCACAGCACATCCGATGAACTACATTATGTATTTTCCGTTAGCATTTGACAATGAAATTAGTACTGGTAATCATTCGGATGAAAACTTTTGCTATCGACGCTACGATGCTTTTCGTCTCGAACAAAGGACTTGTTGTGCCGGACCCGGCTAAAAGAATCGTCTGCACGTATACTTAGTTGTACTCGTTCGGAAGCTCGGTCTGCATGTTTCATGTCGATGCGAGCAGTGGACTGTCAACTCAGACGACCTGTGATTCCACGGTGCGTTCCCGGCGGTCTAATCACGTTGTTAATTTCGGCTCCATGAGCTTGAATGATGCAAGGGCAAGCGGTGTTGGCTTACCATCAGAATTGGGATGGATCTGGCTAGCAACAGAAACCGGACTTGATCTTGTCGCCGTCAACTCAAGCCCCCCAGCGTCACGACATTAACAATTTTTTGTACCCTGCTGTTGCCGGTTCTCACATTTCGCCTCCGAACCACCACGCTGCGGTTGACCCCGTGCATTCGCAACCTCATCAGCCCCGTGGAGTCTGTCAGCTTGCCGATGCCGCTGATTTGGAGAAGTTCGTGGATCATTTGGTTGCGTTGCATCCACCTCACACACTGCGTGACTCCTTCCCGTTCAGAACCTGTGTGTTCCAGGAGCTATACCTGAAAATCATTCGTCTGGACGATGCCCAGTCGGATAGATCGCCGTATCTTAAGTCGTTGGCTAGCAGCAGCATGGTTATATTCCCGATGATCTTCAGGAAGGGGTCATGGCGGCAAGCAAGCGAGCTCCGGTCGACTCACTGTTGCGCCTAACTGCCACTGGGAGGAGGACCGAAGAGTGACATCGGGGAAGCAAACAATGGTACGATGTTGACCGTTCGGAACGCCGTGGGGAGCGCCGAGGCGGCCCAGGCTCGTCTCATCCGAAACGCCTCTTTGATATAAAATTTCGAGGACGTGCGCGTGGTCGTTGAAAGTGTGATTGTTTGCGCGAGGTGCTATCGACAACTCAGAGGACACCTTGGGTCACTGACGGCCATGCGGTAGACGCCACCCACATGACATGTCGTTACCCAGCAGGCCGCTACCAGTTATTGCGTAAACGCGCGGTGGCGAGTTGGCCATCTTTGATACACCATCCGAGCGCGTGCGCACGTTTTCTTCCAGCGCTACCATATTGCTAGCTGCCTTGCCTGCTCAAACGATGCTTTGATGGCGTCGAGGACGTCATGGCAGTACAGGTGTCTGGCCTGACGAGCGCGATCTCCTATTGGCAGCTCATGCTGGGCCTCGCGGAACTGTCGCCGGAAGCTTGTCGGGGAGGCGCAATAATCACCGCCGCCCCGTGGAATGGCACCGACGACGCCCACCTCAAAGTCCGTATGAACATACGACACACGCGGCAATCTCGCCTTATGGGCTCAAGTATAAATTCCGGGCCGAGATCCCCATCCTCGCCATGAGTAGACCTCGGCCTCGAGTACGACTGGAGCTGATGCTTGCATGCTCATACCAGGGCCGAGATCCTTCCACCTTGACCATCATCTCTCTCTTTCTCTATCACTCAATAGCTATTTAGGGAACTCAGACCTTGGATGCCAAGCCACATCGCCGTGACGAAAGTACGACGACTGAACCTCCAAGCCACATCATAAAATGTGCGTCTTTTATCAGGAACCGTTGCTAGTCTCCAGATTACCCACGCAGCATCACTTCGGCAACACTTCCGGCGACACCAAGCGCGCAAGCTTCGAGGGGTCAAGAAGTACCTGCGCGTCTTCCAGAGGGCCAGCGGCTTGATGGACCCCCAGCGCCTCTGGGTGCTGCTTCGGATCTGCGGGTTAGCGCCGCGTCGGGGCTCGGAAGCCGTGGAGCGGTCGCCTGCTACGGGGCCGGCGCTGGCTATGCATCGTCGCGTGCTGGGTCTCGTGGAAGACCAAAGTGCGATGACCGACCGGCTGAAAAGAAAGGACACCTTGCCCCGCCTCGTGCGCCCCGCCTTTCTCGTCTGGCGATACACGTCTAGCGCCGAACAGCGGGCCGTCAACGTCGTCGGTGGCCCAGCGGGGTGTCCAAATTATCACGATCGACACCCCTGTGCTCTATGGTTTGTTGACGGAGCTTCAAGCGGGTGGCCTGCAACGAGAAGACCCTCCAGGCCATGACGCCGCCTGAGCGGTGGGCGGCCTCCCTGGCGTTCCGCTGGAAGGCAAGGACCACGAGTTCACTGGCACCATCGACAGCGATGGGACCAGCGTGTGCGTCCACTTCGAGCGATAGAAGAAGGTGGCCGACGTCGTGCCGATTCTCAAGGCTACCCTCGGGGCCAAGAGCCCCTTGGCAGGCAGCCCCGATCAGACCGAGCACCCCCCGGGAGACAGCCTGGATCAGAACGAGCAACCCCATCGGTAGATAGGCCCGGTCAGACCCAGAAACTCCCGGCAGACAGCCTGGATAAGCACTGCACCCTAGTAAACGATCCGGGCTGCACCAACATCTTCTATATGGCCATGGTGGGGCCTAAAGGTCAGGTCGTCAGCTGGAAAATAAATCGAAAGCAGTACTATGTGGAAACCGACATGAAAGCCACCTAAAAGCAGTCAGAGACCTGGCAGCGCCATTTGAAAGGGCCGCTGCTGTGGCTGTCCGGGATGAGCTCGAAGGCCACAGCGCTCGACGCGCACCACCGCTTCCTGGAGGTGTGGCTCGCTACGTACGAGCCGCTGTGGGCCGAGTTCCTGAAGCCGCGCTGGGCGCCAGCGCCTGGGGTTGTACGGTGGCAAGCAGCGCGTGTTTGCCAAGTTCATGAACCGCGTCGCCAACGGGGCAGCTGCGGCGATGGCGCCCCTGGTCGCTGAAGTGGTGGTCGCCTATGGCGCGGCCAAGTTTGCCCCCGGCGGCCAGGACGAGATCGCCGTCCCGACGGCTTGGTCGTACCAGGCGTGCGCCCGGGGGTTTTGCACCATCCTGGTCGACGAGTCAGCACGACCCAGGTGCATGCCGAGACGAATGAGATCCTGACCAAGGTGAAAACCCGGGACTCGACGAAGGTGCCGACCGCTCGCACGTCCCGGGCAGGTGCTCCCTAAACCGCGCCTGCGGCCGTGAATCCGGTCTGCAGGAGCGGGGCGAGCGCTCGCTCAACGCCGACGCGGGTCAACCCGCCCCGCAGTGCTCACGCGGGTGCTTTCGCGGCCGAGCCGACGCCGGCCAACTCAGTCGGCAAGACCCGGGTGTACGCCCCTACGCTTGTGGTCCTGAAACCCGGTCAACGCCAGCGCCAGGGAACCGTGGTCCCAGGTTTGCTGTGGTATGAAGCTACCAACGGCAATGAAGCCACCCACAGCTAGTTTGTGTCCCGCGATCTCAATATCGCGTTGAACATCCGACGCTGCCTGGCCTTACCCGCCAGACCGATAGCGCTGTGCCGCAACCCGGAGCAAACCAGGTTGCAGCCCAAGGTCGGCAAAGTCATCCGACATTGTACCGAATGCGCGTCTGCCTCGGGTGGGGGGGACCCCTAGGGGGCACGCACCGACGTGCGTGTGAGGTGCCAGGATGGGCCTATATAAACGTTTATATAAACGACCGCGTTATTAAATGAGCGTAATATATGAGCGTACACTCATGCACATACATATGTGCATATAAAAAATGGGGCAAGCCTGTCTTAGCGGAGTTGGGCCGAGGGCGGCCTTGCGGGGGCGCGGCCGGTGTGTGCCGCCATGTGGCGGAGTTTCCACCAATTTTGTATCCGTGCTTCAGCGACTGAGACAGCGACTAGGGTCATCGCCAGGGTTCGTCAAGGCCCAGTAGCAGCGTCCGTGGACGATTCCCAGGCGAGAACATGCGCACACATCATTCGGAGGACATTATATGTGATACGACATGTGATGATAGTCCCCTTTGTACGCGAGGACCCGGGAACGTCAGTTGGAGTGCATCGGTGTCCCCGTCGCCTCACGATCCGAAACTCATCTCCATTCTGACGTGGCCGATTATTTACCTTCAGTGGTTCGCTCTGATACCTCATCTCACGTCATCCGGCTGCCCAAGACAACCTGCAATCGAATCCTCTCCCACCATAGTCGTTCTTCATCTGCATGCTTGGGACTACCTTAGACAAGCTCTAACCTGCGGGCACGACACCTCCAAGTTCCTGCCTGTGAGCGAGGCCGCCGCCATGCGGTCGCTCATGACCCAGAAGGGTAACAAAAAACGCCGTCGCGCGGCGGAAGTGGCGGCGATGAATCCCCACGATGCCACGTCGGCGCGGCCGCGCATGAAGCCGGCCGCGGCGCCGCTCTCGGGCGGCACCAGCCGGAGTTCAGCCGGCCCAAAGGCGGCGGCCGCTGAAACTGAGGGCGCCATGACTCCGGCGCTGAAGCGCGCGATTCAGCGAGCGGCGGCGCTTACGAAAGCTCAGCCTCGCCAGATAGCGCTGCAAACGACGGGTCCATGGCCGCAGGCCAAGGGCGGTCCCCTCGTCGCACGGCCTGCAGGCCCGGGCAACGTGGACAAACACCGCGTCGCACGGCGCGAGCGCTTTTTGCACTCGAAGAAGCGCGTGCGTGCCGATGCTGAGACCAGCGAAGAGGAGGACAGCGATGCCTCGGTTGCTTCTGATGACGGCGTTTCGGAGATTTCGGATCTGTCGAACGCTGGTGACGAGGCTAGTGACGATGCCAAAGCCGACGTCGGATCCGAGATGGACGGCGAACGTGACAGCGATGCTGAGGCGGATGCCGAACCGGATGCGCCCGAGGGTCGCGATGCGGAGATGGAAACGCTTCTCGCGGGCATGTCGAATACGAAGCGCAAGCGCTTCCTCAAGTATATGGATCAACAAGAGAAAAAGGAGAACCGGCATGCCCTGATGCAGAGCCTCGCTGCGGCCTCGGCCGCATTTAATCCTGCTGGGCAGCTGCGGAGCTCCATGAATCATACCAAGCTGCTGACCCGGCGCCAGCGCATGAGCGAAGCCATGCGCCTGGCTCGCCTCGGCCTTCCCTATGATCATCTCGATGTCGATCTGCTGGTCGAGCGTGATGTCGTGGATACCTCGATCCTTCCAGGTCAAAGCGCCGTTCCGACGCCATCTGCTACGGCCGTCTCCGCCACCTCGGCCCTGTCTGCTGCTACTCCGGTCACAGCGACGTCATTGCTGGCGATGGACGCGGTGAACGCGGGTAGCGAGGAAGAGCAGCGACCCTTGCACGTAAGCCACTTCGCTCCGGCGACGTTGGTCGAGCCTCCGAAGGTCCCGACCCCTGGTGCGCTCATGATGGCTACGCTTAAGAACCTGCCGACCATGACGCGACGCGGCAAGTCGGCACCTCTGGCAGACGCGCCGCCCCAGCCGTCGACCCAGGCCGTCATCTACAACAGCGATGGCAGCGATATCGATGAAAGCGACGCCGAATCGTCCCGTCCTGCCGGCACCTCGGGCTCGTCGGCGCCCTTCTGGAAGGCGCCCGGGCCGAAATTGGCCGACAACCCGAGCGTACCCTACGCAGTCGCCCGCAATGCCACCCAAGCGGAGACGATTCCCACGGGCGCCGCGGCCAACATCCCGGCGCCCACCAAGGGATACACCAAAGCCTCATCAGGAAAGGTCACGTTAGACACTGCGTCGATCACGGCATCCCGTGCCCCCTCCAAGCTACACACCGTTCCAGTTGCACGCTCTCCCGAGCTTCAGATGACGCGTCTGGCTCTGCCGGTCGTGGCCGAGGAAGATCAGATCTTGCATGCCATCAATGTCAACGACGTGCTCATGGTGTCCGGTGAGACGGGGTCGGGCAAGACAACGCAGATCCCCCAATTCTTGTACGAGGCGGGCTATGCTTCACGCGGCGCTATGATCGGCATTACTCAGCCGCGCCGTGTGGCCGCGGTGAGTATGGCTGCTCGCGTGCGGACCGAACTGCAAGGTGGTGCGTCGTATGTGCGGCAGCCCGATGACCCGGTGCCTGCCAATGTCGGACACCAGGTCCGTTACGACAACCAGACGAACGCACAAACCCACATCAAGTTTATGACCGAAGGCATTCTGCTGAAAGAACTGTCCAGCGCGGGCTCGCAAACCACACCCGAAAAGAAGCGGGCAGCCGCGCTGCTGCTGCAGTACAGTGTCATTATTCTCGATGAAGTGCACGAGCGGACCATCGAGATGGACTGGCTGCTGGGGTGGCTGAGCCGGATTGTGTATCTGCGCAACTACGTGCTGGCGTCGAAGTTTGGCACCGAGAAAATCCGGCCGCTCAAGCTGGTGCTGATGTCGGCTACTCTGTCGGAAGGTTCCTTCCGATACTCGCCCATCTTCCACCAGCTCGTGGTGGCGCGTCGTGCCATCCGTCGTCAAGATCGCCACACGCGTGCCCCGCGTGTCAAAATGCATGCTGAAGACTCAGACTCGGACTCGGGCGACGACATTCTCGCACAAGCCGAAGTGGATGAAGTCACTGGTAAGCGATGCATCGGCTTGCCCCTGATCAAGATACCCGGCCGCCAATTTCCCGTGACTTTGCATCATAACCGCAAAACACCGCAGGACCCGCTGATTGAGGCCGCGCGCAAAATCATTAAGATCCACCAGCGGCTGCCGGCAGGTGGCATTCTCTGTTTTGTGACCGGCAAGGCAGAAATCTTCCGCGTCAAGGCCCTTTTGGAAGAGGCCCAAAAGTCGGGTTACAAGCAGTTTGTCGACAAAAATGAGCGAGGTGAGAAGTCACCCGCCGCCGCCGCTGACGAGACCAATGACGATGGATCGGCGGACAGCGCCAAGAATCTTAACGAACGCGAGCGTGCTCATCTGACTAAGAAGCAGCGTTCGCTACTCCAGGATGTGCTGGCCGAAATGGACGATGACCATGCCGATGTGGAAGCGTCCTCGGTCGTGGCTTCTGCGACATTGCCGCCGACATTGCAGCCCACGCGGCCACCGGCCGCGACCGCGTCGGACAACGAGGAAAGTGATGGCGATCCTGATGCGGATAGTGACGAGGAAGCGCCGGTGGTCATGACCGGTACCCTGGCTGAGGAGGACGCAAAAGCCTCGGCTATCGCGGAACCGGATATGAGTTCGGAAACTGTTCGTCGACAGGTGCGCAAGGCCAACAAACGCTTGTCCTTGAAAATTTTGCCGCTGTATGCTCAGCTGCCCAAGGACGAGCAACAGCGCATCTTTGACACCGTGCCGCCTGATACCCGCGTCTGCGTGATTGCGACCAACGTCGCCGAAACGTCTCTGACGATCCCCCACATCCGCTATATCGTGGACGCCGGTCAGGTTAAACGACGGGTTTATGACATGTACACGGGCGCCAGTCGTTTTGAAGTAGGTTGGACTTCCCAGAACTCGGCGCAGCAGCGTGCCGGGCGAGCCGGCCGTGTCGGCCCCGGCCACTGCTACCGCCTCTACAGTTCGGCCGTTTTCAATAACGAGTTCCCGCCGACCCATCGGCCTGAAATTCTAGAACGACCGATTGAAGACGTGCTGCTCAAGATGAAGGAGCTGAACATCGAAAATGTGGAAAAATTTCCGTATATCGATGCACCGTCCCCACTGGCCTTTCGTCGCAGTCTGCTGCATCTCGAACAGCTCGGTGCCCTGGCCATGTCGCCCCCCACGCGACCCATCACCTCGGCGGGCCAGTGGATGGCGCGCTTCCCGATTGCACCCCGCATGGCCCGCTTCTTGTGGACCTGTGCGATTGGCCAGCCGCAGCTGCGCGGTGGCGAGCCCGATCCGGCGCTGCTTCCCTTTGCCATCACGCTTGTGGCGGCCGTCTCGGTCGGCGAGCTATTCCTTTCGGAGATGGACGCCATTCAACGTGGTGCTACCGGTGCGGCACAGACCCAGGCCGGCGACGCTGACACCCGCTCGGCCGCCGCCAAGTTTTTTGACATTCTCAAAAACTTTGCGAGCAGTGGTCGCAAAGGCGGCGTGACTCAGTCGGATCTTCAGGCCCCGATGAATGCGCTGTTTGAATTTATACTGCGCCAGCAACAAGCTGGCTACACGCTCGGCCAGCTCCATGCGTGGTGCCGCGACAATCGTCTTCGCTACAAGGCGTGTGAAGAGGCATCATTGCTCCGACGTCAGCTCGAGGCAACCTTCCTAGACGCGATGAAGTCGTTCGCGCCGTCCTGCACCATATCAGCGGATGCGCTGGCCATGTGGAAGCGCCCCACCACAGAGCAGATAGGCGGCTTAGTTCGCCGTCTCATTGCAGCATACCCGAACCAGCTTGCTCGTTTTAAAGGATATGCCGAAGCAAACCCCGAAGGCAAGAATAGCGGTCACCGTTTCCCGGTGTATGAATTGCTGGAAGGTGAGCCAAACATTGAGCACATGTATGACGCCAAGCAACAAAACGATCCGGACGCCTCGCGCCCGGTAGTGCATATCACGTTGCACAACCGATCACTGCTGCGACAGGGCCACAACCCGCCTGAGTGGCTCGCTTACCACGAGCTCATCATTCCAGGGCGCCAGCGGCTGGACGAACCGGTTCCCATGCCGGATGACGACGGCGTGACTTCAGGCCCCCGCCGCCTGCGGATGCTGCGCGTGTTTTTGAAGGATGTTACCATGATCCGCCCTGAGTGGATCGCCCCTCAGATCTGTTCCGATATCATTCAGTGGAGCGCACCCATGACCGAGCCTCTTCCCGCCTATGATCCGGCCTCCGATGCCGTGATGGCGTATTACAAAGGCTCGCTTCGGCTCAAATTGCCGAACGACAGCGAAACGTACGGACAAGCGTATGGCCCCGAGTGGGATTTGCCAGCCCAAGTGCGGACGATGGAGCCCGTAGCCATTGCCGCGGCGTGGTTTGCGCGAGCGCTGTTCGATGGTCGCGTTCTCTTCCCATCGGCCGTCACATCCCATTCGACAGAAGCCGATCCGTTCACTTTCTTGACCCGTTTTTGGTTGGTGAAGCCGCCGTCGCTGACGAGCCCGAATCTGACGGGTCGTGGATTAGCCGTCGTTCAAACCCTGCGACAAGCTCATATATGTAGCAAACATGCTTTGCTACGCATGTGGCAAGAAAAACCGGCCTTTTTGCTGGAACCGATGCTACAGCTCCTTCCTGCTGAAATCCAATCTCTACTGCGCAAACCAGGAATGTGGCCCCCCGTCGCCAAGGTGCGTTTCCAATCAGAGTCGAAGACATGGAGGTATGCCCCCGCCCCCTGGTCCGTGGCCTAAATCATCTTGGAGTCGGCTCCATGCCAGGTGCGATAATACGCTCTCCCCGAGAGGTCCTAATTAGCAATTCTAACTATTTTATTAGTTTATCATTCACAGAAAAAGAACCGTGCTGATAGAATAAGAAATTCGTGGCAATACAGAAAGTCCTAAACCAGGAGAACAGCCAGAAGGGTCGCTGCACCGAAAGCCCAAGTCACCGAAACCTTAAGGGCCGACACGGAATCATACCGAGCACCGGCGCCCGAAGGTTTCAATGTCGTGGTAGGAGAATGGGTGTGCGAAACCGTCGTCGTAAGCGTACCAATGGTCGTCGATGTCACAGTGTTTAGGTCCGTGCCCGTGCCAGGGTCGGTGCCGGAGCCCGTGCCAGTACCGGTGCCCG
>ML014441.1:0-10575 GCA_003615045.1 Caulochytrium protostelioides
ATGCCATCTGCAAAACGATGCGCAGTGAGCTCGATCGCCAGGCCAACTACATCATCGAAAACGGCTGTGACGCGCCAGAATGCATGTCGGTGCCCTTCTGATTGGCCATATATCGCCCATCGTTATTCCAGATCATCTGGGATGTGATTTCTGGTCCTCTCTCATTTCGTTACTTCAATTTTCAACCCTTTCGATTCGTTTAGTACAATGGGCGGTTCGTCTTTGGCAAGCGGTCTTAGAGCTCGAGCGAAGGGTTTGAGGGGTCCGGTGACGGAATGTATGAAAGATGTCTGAATGGCTGTCTCTGCCAAACATCGATTGAGCATGAACGTTTCAGCGAATTTTACTGATGATCTACATGTCGCGAGGACCCAAGGGTTTCTGCTGCACGCGCTGGTTCCAGCCGAGGCCGCTCATGATCGACCGGAACCAGTCGACCGACTGACCCGTTTCGCAGAGTGAGAGGAAGGGAAACCGCCCGGACCCGATGGTGAGGACGTCGCCTTCACGGAGTTCGGTGCGCTGCCACAACGAAGCGGTTCATTCGTTCGATCCGGCGGTCGCGTCCGCCGGTGGCGACGACCCACTGCGGGGCATCCCGAGCGGACCGGCGGCCCACCCGCCTTTGCCGCCTGTCAGTGGCCACGCCACACTTGCTGCACTGCCGGGACGTCCGGCGGTGCCGTGTTTGCCGTATGCCGCAGTGGCGCCGATCCCTGCCGCGGTCCTTGTCGATCCTCGGCGGATCCTCGGCGGATCCTCAGTAAGCCGCGGTCCGCGGTCCTTCTCCCGCAGCGGTCCGCGGGCCAACGTGCGACGCTCGGTGATGGCCGCGCGCTCTCAAACCGCGGCGCCAACACCAGGCAGCATTCCGCATCCCGCCATCGCCCTGCGCGACCCCTCGCGCCCGGGGACGAGGGCCGGTCTCGTCACTTCTCGCGCAGGGTGCCGCCGCCGCCGCCGATGGCGGGCAGACGTCTATGGCCGCGAGAGGTCGACCCTCATGAAAGGCATCGCAGGCACCCCGGACGCATGCAGAGGGAGCGCTCTCGCGCGTTACGAAAACCACGCATGGCCTGCTCTTCCAGATGCAAGGCCGATGGACCACGCCGCGAGCGCGGCGCATCCTTATCGGTCCCCGCTCGGACCCCGTCCACGTGGTCGCGCGTCCCCTCGGCATGCCCGTCACGCTGCGGGTCCACACACACCCCCGTCCCTTCCCTGGCCCCCCGCCACCCCACGGGATTTCTTGCACGCACGGCGCCTGTCGTCGCTCTGGCATCGCTAGGTCGAGCCCCCGCTTGGACCCACACGGCCGTCATATCAGTCCGTCCGTGGCGTGAACATCGTCGGCATCAGCATCAGCATCAGCATCAGCATCAGCATCAGCATCAGCATCAGCATCAGCATCAGCATCAGCATCAGCATCAGCATCAGCAGTGGCAGCGGCAGTGGCAGCGGCATCAGCAGTGGCAGCGGCATCAGCAGTGGCAGCGGCAGCGGCAGCGGCAGCCTCGGTCTCGGCGGCGGCGCCCTGAACCCGACGGGGTTCTGCCCGCGGGTGCTGACCATGATCGGCAAGGTCCCCGTCGTGACGCCGTGGCGCCCGAAAGTCGCGAGCCGTGATGGCCGAGCGCCGTCGAGCCCCAGTCGGGCCCGAGGCCATGGCGGCGGCAGCGTCGCCGCCGCCGCCGCCGACGACGACCGACCGACGGCGGCCCGTGCCGGTCAATCGCCGGCGCGACCGGCGCCGCGCGCCGACTCGCCCTTCTTTCAGCAGTCCCTAACGCCGATGCCCGAACGGTTCGGCCAGCATCTTCTCCGGAAACCCTCGGCCGACGGCGCCGTGGGCAGACGCTCGCCGGCGCCGCTCACGTCGGACGCGACGGCAGGACCCACGCTGGCGAGCGCGGTGGAGGAGGTGCTGCCGCCGCGCGCGCGCTCAGCGAGCCCCTTCCTCCAGCGCCAGCCAATCGCCACAAGCCGGTATGAGCAGCGGCTCTATACAGCCGCGGCGGCCGCGGCGGCCGCGGCGGCGGCCGCGACGCCGTGCTCTTCGTCGTCGTCGGCCGTGGCCGCCGCGTCCCCACCGCACGGCACGCCCAGCCAGCTGGGCGCCGGCGCCGGCGCCGTCGCGGCGGCCACGGCCGACGACGCCCCCGCCGCGGGGCTCTCGCGTCCGTGCGACGGCGGGGCGGACGACGGCCCCCCGCAGATCGTCGCGCCCCACCCGCGGGCCCGGCGGTCGGCCGTCGTGACGGCGGCATGCGGGTTCAGGGACCCCACGCCGCTGCCGACGGCCGCAGCGACAGCCGCGACGGGGCGGATCGGGGGGACGCCGCCGATCGCCGCGGACGCCGCGAGAGCGACGAGCGCATCCACCCCGCCTCCGCCACACGGGAGCGATCCCGACGACGCGGCACGATCCGGACGCCCGGCGGGGGCGACGCCGGTCGCGTGGCATCGCGTCCCGTCGTCGTCGTCGTCGACGCCGCCGTCCCCGCGGCCCCCGGAACCGACGGCCACCCTGTTGGTCCCCGTCCTGGCGCCGGCGCCTGTCGCGACCACGGCCCCGCTCGTGCCGGGCGACGTGTATACATCGCCCGAGCCGATTCCGACGCTGCAACGACACGCATCACGGCCGCGTGGACACGCCCCGCGCGCTATCGCGATGCCCGTCGCGCCTGCCGCGGTCGCAGCGCCACGGCCGGCGGCGCGCGCCGCCCCCTCGCCGTCCGCCCTCCCGTCGCAGGCCATCTCGACCGCCAGGCCGCTGGCGGAGGTCTCAACGACTGGCCGGGCATCTTCGCCCCGCGGCACGCTTCTGCGGGCGGTCCCGGCAGTCCTCGGGGCGAACGCGGTCGACGGCGGGCCTGCCGCTGCCATGACAACGGCGGGACCCCCGTCAAGCGGCGCGGACGCTGATTTGCTGCGCTCGCCACGGCTCGCATGGCCTCGCGGGGTCGTCTCGACCCGTGCGCGCATGTCTGATGATGGTCATGCGGCGGCTGCCGACGGCGACGGCGACGACGCCGACGCCGACGACATCGACGATCCCCATGCGGATGCGGACACGCGGACAGAGGGGTCATCGGATGGCGTTGCGGACGACGAGGATGGGGTCGACATCGAACGTGACGGCGCCGTCGAGACCGGCCACGAGGAAACAGGCGACGGCTGCCACGGCCTCGCGGCCGCGGTTCCAGCGTGGATGGTCCCCACCATGGCCATCGGCCGACCCGGTCTTCCACCGCCCTCCCGCCACATCGCGGCGGTCCCCGATTCCGCGAACCACGGCGCGAGCGATGCTGCCGGCCATGTCGCCAGCAAAGTCGACGGCGACGTGGCCGCGACGAAAGCGGCTCAGAAACCGGGAGTTGCGGCAGCGGCCGAACCGGTGCGGTGGTCGAAGACGCCGAACGATTCGCTGACGGATCTTTCGCAATTGTTTGTCGCGGACTCGTTTTCTCTCGGAGACCTCTGGCAGGCACCGGAATGGTCGGCGGCGATGGCGATGGTCGGCTCCGCGTCGATGCTGAACACCCCGGTGGACGCCGCCGAGTCCGTGGTCAAGGACCTGCAGCAGACCCTGCCAGACCAAGGACCGGCACTGGCACCGGACCCCGAATCGGAACCGGTGTTTGAATCGCCGCGTGAGCTCGGCTCCACGCTCACGACGCCGACGGCGCCCGCAACGCCGCTAACGGTGCCGACGGCGTATGCGTCCGCGGTGCCCCGCGAGGACTCGGCGCCATGCGAGCCGCGAGCCAATCCGGTGCAAGTCGCGACGCCGACGACGTGCGCCACCGGCCCGCCCCCGGACGTGGTCATGCCGAGCGTTTCGTCTGAGCCGAAGGGACTGGACGGCGCGACCCTCGCCCGCAAGACCGCGGTCGACCACGACCTCCATGGCTGCGCGCGGCCTCGCGTCGCGCCGCGTCGGCCGATCGCGCCCGGTCAGGGCCCAACCCAGCTGGACACCGCGGGGCGATGGCCGTCTCGGTCGTCGCCTGATGACGGCGCCGCTCCCGCGTCCGCGCCGGCGTCGGGGCCCGTCTCGGCGCCGGGCTCTTCCACCATCACGGTGCGGTACCGGGCTCTCCCGGAGCCGCCCATCGACCCGCTGGACGGCTTTGAGGCGCAGTATCATGGCCATGGGGGTGGCCGTGATGCGTGGTCCCTGGCCGACCTCCTGGCGGCATGCGACCGCCAGCGCCGCGGCCTGCCCGTCGCGAGCGCCGCGCTGGAGCGGCTCGCTGGCGCCACACTGCCGGCGCTCGCGCTGCTCCCGCATCCCCACGCGACGGACGCCGACCCGCGCGCTGTGCCGATGCCTCTCTCGCTGCGCACCGCTTTAGAGCACCCGCGGCGCAGCGCACGCGAGCGTATGCTTCTCGCGCTACGCCACCATCTCCACTCGCCACCGACGATCATGTGCGGCCCCTTCGGACTCCGCCAGGCCGTGTGGGCCGACGC
The DNA here is from genome assembly GCA_003615045.1 of Caulochytrium protostelioides. Lineage (NCBI taxonomy): Eukaryota > Fungi > Chytridiomycota > Caulochytriomycetes > Caulochytriales > Caulochytriaceae > Caulochytrium > Caulochytrium protostelioides. The sequence continues at coordinate 4,477 of ML014441.1, forward strand.
CTTTGCCGTGTCCGGCTGCTTCGCCTTCAGGGAGACCGCAGAGACCGCAAGGGTGCCGTGTCCGGCGCCGCCACGGACGACGCCGATCCCGGGGTTGATGCCGGTGGTCCGCACCGACGTCCAGGCCGAGGTCGAGACCCTTAAAGCCGAGATCACTTTCGCTGAGTACATCGGGGCTGTCCGGGAGCCCGGCCATGTGCTCGACACCGTGATCCATCATACCGCGGAACCGCTGCAGCATCTCATCCATTTGCTGCGGCTTGACGAGCCCGCCTTCTGGCGCCGAATCGGTGAGGAGAGCCTGGCGGAGGCACGGGTCGCGGCCCCGCCACCCTCGGTACCGGCAACGGCAACGACAACAGCTCCAACACCGGCCCCCTCCGTGAAGGCCGTCGACGCTACCGCCGCTGATTCCGTTGACGCCCTGATGGCCCAGGGACGCGTGCTGCCTGGCGTTGGCCAGACGTTCCCTCGGGGGCTGCGTGACCGTGCCAAGCGCCTTCTCGCGCGGCGTTCAGAAAAGCAGGACCAGCAGGCCGCAGGGACGGCGGCGTCGGTGTGCCCTGCGAGCATCGTGCCTTCGTCGCCGCCGCCTTTGTGGCCGCCGTCGACGGCGCCGCGACCTGACGCCGCGCCAGCGCCCGCCGGACACGACGGCCCGGGCGCCGTGCCCACGCGATGCCGGCCCGTGGTCTTTCTCTCGGAGCGCACCGCGCCGCGCCAGCGCGCCGTCTGGCACGCCACCTGCGCCGACATCGTCTGGGTGCCTTCGGGCGACCGGGGCGCGGTCGACCTCGTGGCGCTGCAGCGCGCGCTCCCGCGCTTCGCTGAACGGCCGCTGGCCATCGGCCTCTTCCCCTCAGCCGACGCCGCGACCGGCGCCTTGCACGATGTGGCAGCGGTCGCGTCCGCCTTACACCAGCACCACACGCTGTGTATCATCGACTTCAGCGTGTCGGCACCCTTCGTTCCCCCCCAGATGGTGCCCGGACAGACCCTCCGGCCGCCGCGTCTGGCGGCCTACTTGGACGCTTGTCTCGTGGCCCCCGCCCGATGCGCCGGGGGGAGCGCGGACGCCGCCTCAGGGCGTCCTGAAGGCCGAGACGGCGACACGGCGCCGTGGGGCACCGTCGTCTGCCGCCGCGAGATCCTGGCGATGCAATGGGATGGCCTGATCCCGCCGGCGCCGTCGGACGTGGCGCCCGTCGACGTCGTGCGAGCGGCCGAGGCGATTCGGCTGAAAGAACGGGTGCTCGGACTGCCGGAGGTGACGGGGCCCGCGGCCTCGGCCTCGGCCGCACCGGCACCGGCACCCGCACTCGCACCCGCACCCACGGCGACGCCGGTGCCACCCCGAATCCATTCGCGGGGCCGGCGGCGGCGTGCGCGGGGTCCACGGGCGATGCAGCCCGCCGTGACTGCGACTGACACCGGCGACCCCGCGCGGTGGTCCGCGCCGTGGCGTAGGCATGCGCCGAGCACAGAGCCCGCCACCGGCGCGGCGGCCGCTGACATCGATGCCGACGACTTTGACAACGACGACGACGATGATGATGATGATGATGATGAGGGCCGTGACGGTACGGACGAAGCGGAAGCGCGGGGCTCGCAAGAAGCCATGCTGCTGCAGGCGTCGCAGCCGCTCGGCTGCCTTGCCTCCGACTGGGTCGCAACCACCGCTCGCGTGCTGTATGAAGAACTCGCCCTCCATCCCAACATCGAGGTCCACGGCCCCAAAAGCCATCGTCTGCCTTGTGTCGCCCTCACCATCCATCTGGACGCTGCGGTCGCCGACGCGTCGCAGCAGGGATGGGAATCGGACGATGACGCCGACGACGCCAATGACGCTCATGCGCCGAGCAGGCGCGAGACGGCCGGGACCGGCCGGGACAAGGCCGCCGAACCCGATGCGACAAAGGCGCCGCGGCCCGCGCCGCCCCGCCTCGCGCTTCACCACGTCTTTGTCGTGACCCTGCTTCGGGACCTCTTTGGCATTCATGCCTTCGCGGGCGACGGCGAAGCCTTCAGCACACGCCGCGTGGTCGCATCCCCGGCCTCGTCGCCCCCATCCATGTGGCGACCACATGACACTACCACCGACGCTGATGCTGACGTCGTCACTGACGTCGACACCGACACCGATGCTGATGCTGATACTGATGCTGATGCTGACACTGATGCCGGTGCCGGCGCGACGGCCACAGCAGCCTTTGCCCGCCGCGGCTATGTCCGCGTGGCATTCCACTACACGCACACGCGAGCCGAACTGGATGCGTGCATCGATGCGCTGCACTGGATTGCAGACCACGGCTGGCGCATGCTACCGCTGTATCGGTGCGATCTGACCTCACAGCGCTACCGCTTGCTGCAAACGCCGCTGGACGTCTCAGTGGCGCAGCAGCTGGTGGCGCAGTGGCGGCGCGCCAACGCCGGCGAGGCGGTTCTGCGGGGCCTCCCGCGCGCCCTGCCCTCCAACTACGCGGTCCACGTGCTGGCCGCCCAGCTCTGCTACATGGTGCACCGCACGGTGGTCGGGAAGCGGATTCGGTCGCTCGGCCGCAAAATCGGGGCGCCCGTCTTCGAGGCGCTGGCCGCCTCGATCACGCCGCTGGCGCAGCTCGTCACCGACGGCGCGGCGCGGCGCGTCCGCTTCGTGCACCACGCGCTGTGCTCGGCCGTCTCGATGGCCGCGCTCAGTCCCACGCTCACCGATCCGGAACCCGACTCGGCGGCGACGCCATGCTCGCCCGCGCCGCACGGCGACGCCGCGCTCAGCCTGCCACTCGTCTTTGGGATCGACCTCCGGCGGCTCGCGGTGTTCGATCCGGCGGGCGAAGCGGCGGAGGAGGCGGTTTCCGACGCGCTCGCGTCCACGCCCGCGCTGCCGCGGTCAGCAGCCGCCACGAGCGGACCGACCGGCCGCCGCTGGTTTGTCCTCGCCGGCGAAGCGCGCTGGGCCCATCGTGGCCTCGCAACCAGTCGCCGTATGGTCCTTCGCGCTGTCCTGCGGCTGCCTGCGGCCGTGCGGTGCCGGCCGCGGTCGACGACGAGCGCCGGCGACCCCGGGGCGGACGGCGGCGTGGACAGCGACCGCACCCCGTGGCACGCTGCGTGGCATCTCAGGATGCGCGAGGCCATGCGCGACGTGATGCGCTACGAGAGCGACGCCTCCCAGGCCACCCTGCGATGCGGTCGGACGGCGGCGGCCGGCGGCTACCTGACCGATCCCGGGGCCCGGGCGTCCCCGCGCGACTGCCACGTGCAGTTCCGCGACATCGATCTCCGGCGCGTGCAGGGCCGCACCGGCGGCCAAGCCGCATCGCGGGCGTACTTGGACCATGCGCGCGCCGTAGCGATGGCCGGCGCGGCGATGGCGGCCGCGGCGTCGCGGGCAGGAGCCGAGAATCGCATGCCGCGCTCCAACGTTGACGTGGATGGTGCGGCGCCGTCAGCCGCGGCCGCGGCCACCGACCCCCGCGGCCGCCTCCCGTGGCCAACGGTTACGACCGGCGCGCTGCTCTCTGCCGTCTCGTGCTCTGAACAGCTGCCTACTCCGGCTCCGCAGCTTGGCGATGTCATGTGAGCCAAGACGGCATGTAGCTTCATTCTGCTTGTGTGTTTACCATCATCGTCCTTATTGAAGTGCCGTCATGTGAACCCGTCCGCCCCGCTCACGATGGAAACACAGGGAGGAAGGGAGCGTTGGCTTCTACAAGAACGTGGGGGGGTCTCCTTCATGTGCTCGATGCCGCGGTAATCTTGTCGGTAAGCGTCGTGTGCAGGCTGCTCCAGTATTTGAGGGCCGTGATCGCGCCGACAGCGGCGTCGACGTCGACGGGCTGTGCGTCCAGCGCGGCCTGGACCTGCCGCAGCGATTCGTCGATGCGCCGCTGATTCATGGCCACGAGCGCGGCCAGCTGCCGGTCGTCGTCGCAGGCCTCGGCGGCGTCTGTCACCTCAAAGACCTCGTCGAGCAGCGCGGGGTCGGCGGCAGTGTGGGCGGTCTCGGCGATGGCTGCGTCGGCGGCGCCCGGTACGGCCGCATGGAGCGCAGCACAGCTCCGCTGGTGCGGGTCGCGCAGCGTGTCCAGGGCGACGTTCATCGCCGTACTCCACGCGATGCTGTGCTGCTGCGCAGCGGCCGACGCCTGCGCATACTTATCGGGATGGAGCCGCCGCTGGTACGCGCGGTACCGCGTGACCGCGGCGGCCTGGTCGAGCGGGTATGCCCGCGGCGGAGCGCCACAGAGCTCAAACGGCGACAACGCCCCGGGGAACGACTGCAGGGCGTCGCACTGCACGCAGAAGGGCTCGCTGCGCGGCGTGGCGGCGGCGCACGCGTGGCACGGCCGCGTGGCGCCCGCATGCGCCGCTGTCGCGGCCGCTGCCGCCGCACCGGCGTCGGCGTCCACGCCGCCATGCGCGGATGACGGGGCCGATGCCTGGGTGGCAGAGGATGCGGCGGGCGACGGCGACGGCGCGGCGTCCGGGGAGGCGCGTACCCCGAAGGCGCGAGATGCCGGCGCGACGTCGACGAACGCCCACAGGTGCCGCGAGGCCCATGGCGGCGGCAGCGGCGCGGCGGCGCGGGTCGTAGAAGCCGGGCTGCCGCCGCGGGTGGCACGTGTGGCAATCCCACGCAGGGCGCCGCTCGCCGGCGTCGGGCGGCCGCGCCAGATCCCGCTCAGGCGACGAACAGCTGCCCCGTGGCGAGGCGCCGAATGGGAAAGCATCAGTCAGCGGATCGTGGAAGCGGCGTGTCGGCGACCAATGGCAGATGGCAGCGAAGGATGCGGGGGTCGCGGGCTGGAACAGGCACGGCCCAGACGGAGGGCGGCGATACGTGCGGGTGGTGAGTGGCGTGAGGTGGAGAAGTCTTGGGAGCTGGACAGCTGGGCCTCGCGGGGCCTTCTCGCCAGCCCACTTCGCCCGCGCTTTCGGATGGGCTTAACGCTGCGCAAGCACGTGGTACGCGGCACGACGCCACGTGCGACCGTCACCATCGGCCGTCAGGACCGACCCACCGCCTTGACCTGGAAAATCCTGGCCGGATCCTGACCTCCGCTGTCGCGGGCACCCCGCGTTGGTGCCCCGTCGCGACGGCATGGAATGACATCCTTTCAAGCAGAGAAACGCCAGCCACAGGTGACACGTGAACAGCGGTAACGGCGCCTGCTTCCTCGCGCACCTGCACGGCATGGCCACGCCGACGACGCGAACGGGCGACGGCCTGGTGGCAGACCGGAATAAGCGCACGGCGTGAACCCCGAGTCAAAGGACTCGGCGGCTTCGCCGACGCAGAAATTCCGACCTCAACCCCCGCTCCTCGGTATCGCGACACGCAATCGAAAAGACAATCAACCCCGTTAATACTGAACGGCTACGAGGGTGCCCGTGCTGGTAGACCCACTCACATACTATGACCATTCAAGCCAAAAGCCTTCACTGGCGAAGTCAAGAAACGAACACCGAATAAAAAGATTTCTCAATGCCAGACTCATCAGCTCAAAAAGCGTACGTATCAGAAGGGCGGGTTAAGGGCATCATTGCAACGCCGGAGGGGAGCCGCCGGCACCGAAATGCCGGCAGCGGTCTCCAGACGCACAAGGCACGTCTTCAAGCTAGGTCGATGGCCGGCGCTACGACAACAAGCGGTCCCGAAGAACCGCCCGTCTCGGCAAACGTCGAGCCAGACAGATAAGCGAACTTCCGGTTAACACTCGGGGAAATGCTGGTGGCCGAATCCACACCGGGCGCCTCGCTCGTCCGCCGCCCTTGACACAAGGCCGCAGGCAGGGACGAGGAGGCGGCCACGGCGCAGGGACACGCAGCAACCCGAGAGTCGCCAACGAAACCACGCGTATGACTCATCCTCTAACGCAGAGAAGAGTGTCTGGATTGAGAAATCTAGACATGGACGAAAAACTATTAGAATGATCCTAAGAGTTGGTCGTTGGTTTCTCTCCTCTCTCCGCCCCCATCCAGAAGTCTCCCGTGCAACGCGCGCCCGTTCAAAAACGCACACATGTGCGAAGCGGTACACTAAGCGAGGATGTCGATGGATGGTTTGAACAGCGTGGACGGTTCACTATTTATAGT
>ML014442.1:0-10520 GCA_003615045.1 Caulochytrium protostelioides
CTGCTGCTGCTGCTGCTGCTGCTGCTGATACTGGTAATGCTGTGGATGCGGATGATGAGGGGACGGACGACAGGCCTGAGGCGGCAGGGATGCTGGAGGCCGAGGTCGACAGGAGCGGCGACGGGATCGACAGCGCTTGCTGGAGCGCCTCGCGCTGCTCCTGGAAGTGCCGGTTGTAGACGCGGTCGATCTCCGGATGCCGTCGGAACGCCGCTTTGTAGGAGATCATGGCCTCGTGCAGGTTGCCCTCGTGCTCGTGGCGACTGCCCTGGATGTAGAGCCGCAGCGCCTGCGTCAATGCGGCCTCGGCCGGCGCTGCATCCGCACCCGCAGGCGAAGCTGCCATCGCCGATGCGGCCATCGCCGATGCGGCCATCGCCGATGCGGCCATCGCCGATGCTTCGAGCGCGGGGACTTCCGACCTCGACCAAGTAGGCGGCGTCTCCGCAGTGTCATGCGCGTGCAGGGCTCCCGGGCTCGCGGCGGTATCGATGCGCGCAGGTGCCGCGGCGGGCGCGTCGGGCGACCCGCCTTCACGAGTGGCCTCTGCCGACGGCGGACGGCCACGAGGGGGTGAAGCAGCCGCGGGGCCTTCGTTGGTATCCTCGGCCGCCGCCGCGGCGCGCATGGTCGGCGCGTGGGCCCGCGAAGTCGCGGAGACCGGCGCCGTCGAGGCCGCGACGTCGTCGGCGGAAGCAGCCGGGGAGGCGCGCTCGCTGGCCGACGTCGGCGTCGTCGGATGGTGCCCGAGCATGGTGAGCGGTTCGCGGCCGGGGGCCACCGCAGATGGTCTCGTGGTCGTCCAGCAGCCGCCACGTGGCAACGTGGTTTCTCCGATCGAGGCGGGTCTGGTCGACCCGGCCTGGCCTGGCCTGGCCTGGCCTGGCCTGGCCTGGCCTGGCCTGGCCTGACCTGGCCCGGCCCGGCCTGACGCGATCTGAGCGGTCCGCAAGAAGCCTTGCGACGGGCAGAACGATCGATCGTCTTGGACGTAGTGTGGGAGGATCCTGACGCCGAGTGGAGCGACCACGGGGGTCGCTCGCGCCCGTCCTCTCGCCGGCCGCCGTGGCCGCCGCCGCCGCCGCCGCCGCCGCCGCCGCCAGGGCCGCCACGGCCGCCAGCGCGGGGGGCCGCCAGCGCGCCGCCGGGCAGTGCGGTCGATGGGGCGACCCGCGCCGGCGGCGCCGATCGTCGCCGATCCGTCGGTCGCGCCGCGCGGCGTAGAAGGCCATCGGCGCTCCGACCCGCGGCGGCGGCGGCGGCGGCGGCGGCGACGGCGGCGACGGCGGCCACGGCGGCGACGGCGAGAGGCTCCTGCGCGATGCCGATGGCCGATGGCGCGATGGCCGAGGCGCCGTCTGTATGAGCGAACCGTCGCCACCGATTGGCTGCGCCCTCGCGTCGCTTGGCACCGCCGATCTCGCGGACGTGGTCGACGAGTCGACGCGTGGCCCTGTGCCGTGATTGCGCCGCCTCATCCCCATTAGCGCCTCGCGGCATCCCGACGGACGCTTGCGCGTGAGCGCCGCTGCCCGTCCCCGCCTCGGCCACGTGCACCACGGGCACCACGTGCACCACGTGCACCACGGGCACCACGGGCACCACGGGCACCGCCATCGCCAGACCACCCGCCAGGATGGCGTCCTGGAAGGTCGACGAGCTGCCGCTCGCCTTCGGCCAGATCGCCGGCCATCCGCGCCTCGACCGCGTCGCCGGCGTCGCGTCCACCGGCCGCCTCGCCGTCTGGCAGGGCGCCACGCGCGCCGCTGGATCCGCCGCCGCCGCCGCCGCGCCGGCCGCCGCCGCCGCCACACTCCCCGGCGTCCCGCGCGCCCTCACCTGGATCACGCATCCCGACGGCACCGACACGCCGCTGCTCGCGCCGCCCGCCGCCGCCGAGGCCCCCGTGGCCGGCCGGTCGGCGACGCGCCGGCCGCCGGCCGCCGCGCTGCCTGCCTGGGCGGCCGCCGGCACCGCCGCACCGCACGTCTGCTTCCACCCGCGGCAGCCTTGGCTGATCGCCAGCGGGCCGACCGGCGCCATTTATACCTGGACCGAGCCGGCATCCGCGGCGGCGTCCGCGGCGGCGTCCGCGACAGCGACCGCGCGGTCCAGCACGGACACGCTCGCGGGCGTCGATGCCGGCGCCACGACGACAAGCCCCGCGCGCCACGTGCACGGTGGCTCGCCGCACCAGCAGGCGCTCAGCCTGCTGGCCCTCGACGCCAGCGGGTCTCACGTGCTCACCGCCGACCCGAGCGGCTACATGGGCTTCTGGCGGTGGGACCGTCTCGGCCAACTGACCCTGCTGCACGACAAGCAGCTCGAGCCCGAGCGCGGCATCCCGCTGCGCGCGCTGTCCGTGCCGCACGCGGGACGGTCGGCCTTCATGATTCTTGCGGCGCTCGATCCGCCCGGCGCCCTGGCGTCCGCGGCGGCGGCGTCCTCCGGCCCTCAGGGCGCCGGGAACCCCGCGGCAGAGCGGCCCGCGTGCCTCTCGAAGGACTGGCAGCTCTACCGCTTTGCCGAAAACGGCGAGATCATGCCGGTCTTTTCTTACGTGTGTCCCGACCCGGCCAAAGTCGTCATGACGGCGTCTGCGGCCGCCGCGGCAGCGCTGTCGGGCCCGCGACTCCTCGAGCTCGGGCTGGACCGCCTCGCCGTGTTTGGCGAGGACATGACGTACTGGCAGCTCCACCCGTCGCCGCAGGGCTACACGTGCAAGCGGCAGATCCGGTTCAGCGCGATCAGCATGAAGCGCGCGACGGCGCCGCTCACCGTCGCCGCCATCAACCACGGCGCGCTGCTGCTCGGCACGGCCGACCAAGGCTTCTATGTGTGGCACCTCCAGTCCGAGGACTGCATTGACCTCGGCGCCCAGCTCGAGGCCGCCCACCACACCGCCGCCGCGGCAGCCGCCGCCCGCGGCGCGGGCGACGCGCCGGGGCCCGCCGCCACCACCACCACCACGATCCAGCACATGCTCTGCGACGGTCCCAACGGGCTCCTCGTCGGTGTGACGGACGGCGACCACCCGGACCTCATTTTCTGGCGCCAAGTGACGGCGGCCTCAACCGCGCCGCCCGCGGCGGCGGCGGCGGCGGCGCCGACGCGCAGCTGGACGATCCACGCGCGGCGGCCGCTGGCCCTGGCGGCGCCCGTCGACGCGCTGCACTGGGCGCAGGCCAACCAGACCATCCGGCTGCGGACGCGGCGGTCGGTGGTCACGGTGACCGAAGCGCACGCCGTGGCGGCCGTGCAGGGCGGCGTGATGGCGCTCGTGACGCCGACGGCGATCGAGCTCCGCTCGGACGCGATGCTGCTCGGCACGCTCGCGAGCGCCGGGTCGCCCACGGTGCTGCGGCTGAGCGACCAGCGGCTCGTCGCCGTCGAGGGCAACCGCGTCGAGGTCTGGAAGTTCAGCCAGTCGCTGGCGCGCCACGCCCAGACGGGCTCCCCGCTGCACCTCGCGAGCCCGGCGCCCGTGCACACGTTCCGCCTCCCGCACGCCAGCGCCGCTGTGCTCGTGCAGCTCACCCTCGGCGACGCGCTCGTGCTTGCGTACGGCAGCACCGTCGAGGTCCGCGACCTGAAGGGCGACATGCTCGGCTCGTGGGCCGTCGGTCACGACGACGCCATCACCCATCTCGCCGTCAGCCACGCCGACGGCGCCGACGCCGGCCTCGACGGCGCTGATGGCGGGCGCCACCCTGCCCACGGCGGCGGCGCCGTCGCGCCGTGGATCGCCGTCGTTGTGGGCCGCCAGGTCGTCACCTTCCACGGTCTCAGCGGCGACCCCAAACGCATGCTCGCGTTCGACGAGCTCGGCTTGACGACCGTCCAGTCGATCGCCATCAACGCCCACGGGCCCTTGCTCGCGATCCTTGGCGAGCCCATGCCGCTCTCCGACAAGACCAAAGCGGCGTCGATGGCGGCGCCGCTGGCCCCCAGCGCGGCCGCCACGCCCGGCGGCGCCGCCGCCGATGCCAGTACCGTCGCGCGGGCCGGCCCGGACCTCCACGCCGATCTGAAGGCGACCCGCATCGTTTTGCATTCCCTGATGACCAACCAGACCCAAGTCGCGCGCCTCGCCCAGCCCGACGGGCCCTCGTCGTCGGCCTCGACCGCGGCGGCGGCGTCCTCGGCCGCGTCTCCGAGATCGCCGTCAGCGTCGCCGGCGTCGGCGGCGGCGTCTTCCTTGAGTCCGTGGGCCGTCGCGGCGCTCCGCTCGGCGGACCTCATCCAGTGGGACAGCCGCGTGGACGAGTTGCTGGTCATTGGCTACACGGCGTCCGCGGCGGCGTCCGCGGCAGCGGCGGCGGCGGCGCACGGCCCCGCAGACGGCGACGCAGCGCACGCCGCCGCCCATGCCGACGCGCTCCACGACGACGCCCACCGCCGCTTTCTCCAGGTCTGCGTCGAGTCCGATCTGTCGCTCCTCGTCGTGCAGCAGTTCGCCGCGCCGCATCCGAGCGCCGCGTACCAGGGCTCGCGGTCGCCCTTCCACTGGTTCCTCTCCGTCAACGGCGCGCTCGCACCTGGCGGCAGCGGCGGTGGTGGCAGCATGGCCGCGACGTCGGCGGCGCCCAGCCGAGGCGAGCCTGCCCTCGCGGCGCCCACCGGCGTCCCCGGCGAATCCAACGCGGGGTTCTGCTTTACCCAGCTCGTCTCGCCGCACTTTGATGAGATCACGGTCGACGAGACGGAGCGCATCGCAATGATCAACCGCTTCACCAAGGCGATCGCGCGGCGCGACGTCACCCAGGCGATGCAGCTGACGCAGGTGCTGAACGCGCCGGGCGTGTGGCGCGGCGTCGCCAAGCTGGCCATCGAGCACGGCCAGGACGCGATGGGGCTGTTCTGTCTCGGCCGCATGGGCGACACCGCGGCGCTGCATGTCATTGCCCAAGCCCCGCGCGCCGCGACGCCGGTCCTGCTCGCTCTCTACCTTGACGTCAGCGACGCCGACCTGGATCGCCTCTGCCGCGAGCGCGGGCTCGAGCCGTTCCACGCGCGGCTCCTCGAGGCCCGGGGCCGCTGGGAAGCCGCCATCGCCGCGACGGCGCGCCACGACCGTCTCCGCGCCAAACACCTCTTCTACCGCTTTGCGCGCCACCTTGTCCAAGCCGACGACGTCGCGGGCGCCATCGCCGCCTACGAGACGGCCGACGCGTATGACCGTGAGCTGCCCCAGATGCTCGCGCAGCGCGGCGACCTCGACCGCTACCTCGGGGCCACGGCGGGCGGCGCGACGGGCGCGACGGCGTCGACGGACGCCGCCGGGACGACCCCGGCGAAGCCGGCCGCCGCCGCCGCCGCCGTCGTCAGGATGGGCACGTGGCGCGCGCGCCAGCTCGAGGCCGAGGGCAGCCCGGGCGAGGCCCTGAAGCAGTACCAAGCGCTGCACGACGTCGTCGGCACCGTGCGGCTGCTGCTCGCGCGCGGCGAGGAGGCCGAGGCGCGCCGCGTCGCCCGCGCCGCCGCCCTCGCCGCCGCACCGACGGCGGCGCACGCGGGCATGATGGCCGCCGTCCCCGCGGCCGCCGCCGACCTCGGCGGCATGGCCGCCGACGGCGCCGACGGCGGCCTGCTACTCGGCCCGCTCGGCGGGTCCGGCCTGCCGTCGTCCTTCGGCGGTTCGGTGGTCGCGTCGTCCGCGGCGTCGGCGCTGCCGATCTCGGGTCACCGCGCGGCGCTGTTCCTCGTGGCGCGGCACGCGGAGTCCCGCGGCGACGTGAGCGAGGCCCTTGCGCTTTATAACGAGGCGGGGTGTTTCCGCGCCTCGGTGCGGCTGGCGCAGCGGCTTGGCCGCGACCACGACCTCTACCAGACCGCGCTGTCGGTGCCCACGCCTTTCCATGCCCAGCTAGGTTTCGCTTCTGGCGGCAGCGGCGGCAGCGGGATGGCGGCGTCATCGTTGTCGTCCTCATCGCCGGCCGCCCTGGGCAGCAATGGCGGCGGCGGCGGCGGCAGCAGCAGCAGCAGCAGCAGCAGCCAGCCAGTCACCAACATGACCGATCCCGATCTCTTGCACCATGTCGCGCTGTACTTCCGCGAGCGCGGGCAGCTCGACCATGCGGCACGACTCTACTTCCGGGCCGGGCAGATCCGCCGCGCGGTGCTGCTGCAGATCCAGGGCGGTAACGTCAACCTGCTCGAAGACATGCTCGGGTACCTGCCTGTCGGCCAGGGCGCGGGCGGCCCCGGCGAGGGCGGCGGGAACGGGCTGGACGAGGGGCTGACCCAGGCGATTGTGGCATTCTACACGCAGCAATCAGCGTTCCCGCAGCTCGTGTCGCTGCTGCTGCGGAGCGGGCGGATCGACGATGCGCTGCGCATGGCGCTGCAGCACCACGTGACGCTCGCGGAAGACTGGGTCGAGCACGTGGTGATTGAAAACACGCCGCAGGGCCGCGAGCGCGCGCGACAGCTCGCGGTCGCTTGCCTGCGCCAGCGGCTGTGGACCGCGGCGAGCAAGAAGTTCACGCAGGCCGGGGACCGGCTCGAGGCGCTGAAGGCGCTCCTGAAGTCGGGCGACATTGAGAAAATCATCTTTTTCACGCAAGTCAGCGGCGCCGCGCAGAAGGAGCTCTTTGTCGTGGCGGCCAATTTCTTGCAGCAGAGCTGCAACTGGCGCGAACAGCCGGAGCTGCTGCGCGTGATCCTGACCTTCTACAAGAAAGCGAAGGCCATCTCGTCGCTGGTCGCATTCTATCGGTCGTGTGCCCACCACGAGATCGAAGAGTACCAGGACTACGACAAGGCCCTCGCGGCGTTCAAGGAAGCCCAGTCGGCCCTCACGGCGTTCAAGGAGGCCCATGCGTCCCTGGCTTCGGCCGACGACCACGCCGCGCTCCAGGCCGAGCTGGACGACGCCATCCACTACGTGGAAGGCTATCTGCAGGCAAAAGCCTGCGCGCAGCAGGGCCAGAGCGCGCACCTCGAGCAGATCTGTCACGTGCTCCTGGATGCGGCGCAGCGCGCGGATGCGGCGCGAGCCGGCGATGCCCGCGGCGACGCCGACCCGTCGCTGGCGAAGCCGTTTGCCGTCCGGATCGGCGACATTTACGGCCTGCTGCTGCAGCACCACGTGGCCGCGGGCGAGCTGGACCGCGCGCGGTCGATCTTTGCGCAGATGGCACAGGCTATCCCGCCGGCGCGGTGGACGTGGTACGTGCCGCAGCCGCTGCTGCGAACACTGACGGCTGAGATGCCCGGCGCGGCGCAGGCGTTGGCCGACCACGCGGGCGAGGACGACGGCGACACATTCACGGAAGAACCCTTCGCCTAGTGTACATGCGGCGATTTCATGCATTGGGAGCCGGCGCAGGCCGCGTCTGAGCATCCGACCGTCGCACGCTGACTTCGATGCAGGGACACGCTTGGCGATGCGATGCATGATGAGGGGGGAGGCTCTCTCTGTAGGCCTTGGCGTCTCCTACGGAATCTCGGATCTCTAAAGTTTAACGCCGTCTCATCTGTTGACTCAATCTGTTGACTCAATCTTCGGTGGTGCTCTCCCAGGGGTCCCCCACCGCAGGCAGCACGCATTGCGTTGCAGTGTCGGATGCGCTTGCGCCGGACCTTGAATACCAGCGGAGCTTCCCCCGGGGACGCGGCACAACGCTATCGGTCTCGTGGGTCAGGCCAGGCCGCGTCGGATGTTCATATTCAACGCGGCATGGTGATCAGGATTCACACACAGGCTGTGGGGTAGCTTCATTGTCGGGGGGGTGTCCCACCGGAGTATCACCGGGGATATGACCTGGACGCGGACCGAGGCCGTCGGCCCGCAGGGCGGGGAACGCTGCCGCAGCCCAACGGCCCCCTGGCGGCTGCGGGCGTGCTTGGCTGGCGGCGCTGGGGCGCCTGCGCTCGAGCCCACGCTGAGACGTCTTTTCTTGCCGAGAAGCGGCTTGGCCGCGAATCAAGACCAACCGCCAGGTCATGTGAGCGGAGCGGCGGCGGCTCCTGCGGCGGCTCCTGCGGCGGGTATGACGGCGACTGCTGCTGCTGTGCACAAAAGTCGATCCCGACCGCAGCAAAGTCCGCCATGCGCCGTTGGCGGTCAGGGCGGAGGCTTCTCCCGCTCAAGCGCTCGGAAACGTCACCTACGGCATCACGGGCCCAAGCGCCCAATGGGTAAAAGGGCACCAGGGAGGTCGATGGACACGAAGAGCAAACACGCGCTCCTCCTCACCGTGCCTCGCGGCACCGTCCAGCCTGGCGCTAAGCCGGCTGCCGCCGTCGCCGGGAAAAGGCCGCAGAGCCCCCGCGGGTCTTCTGCTTCGCCCAGGGGTCCTGGGTCAAGTGATGCACAGGAGCGGAGTGAACGAGGCGGCGGATGCCAGAGTGCGGACGCGCCCACCATCGACGCATCCAAGCGCCGAGGCGTTGGCGTCGTTCCATGCTCAGCCCGCGTCGACGGCGGTGACGAGCCGTCGGGCACGGGGCAGCGATGCGATGCGATGCGAGGCGATGCGATGCGATGCGATGCGATGCGATGCGATGCGATGCGATGCGATGCGATGCGATGCGATGGGTTCTCCCGTGGGAGGCCCAGGCGGCCGGCCTCAACGCGCGCGCGCCGGACCCCCGCCAGCACGGCGGATTCCGACAGCGACGCAGACTCCGTCGGCCAACGGCCGGAATGTCGGTTGTCGCCGCTCACGGCTCACGCCAGGCTCACGGCAGGCGTTCTCGGGAGGTGTGGGGAGGTGTGGGGAACGGTCGGGAGCGGCCAGCTGCTGTGGCGCGACTCGGGAGGAAGATGCGGGCGGGTCAGCGGAGTGAGCCGACGGGCACGGCGTCGCCGGCGTCGCTATAAAGCAATGACGGTGCCGGAGGGGTCTCTCCGGGGACGGCGCTCCGCGCGGCAGCCGGCAGGCGCAGACTCCCGTCGCTTCATGGCATCACTGCCTGTCCAACGTGTTGCTGGTACAAGAGCCGTCACCCCCACCGAGCTCAGGCTACGTGGCTCCTCCTACCGGCATTCCGACCGAGACGGATCAACGGATTGTCCGAGGGTGACAGACCCAGACCGAACCCCCCTCTCGACGGCGACTGATCGCTTCATTTTCTCGTAGGAACCCTGTCACGATGCTGTTCCCCTGGTTGACCACTCTGGTGGCCCTGTGGGCCTTCCTGGCGGTCCGCTTGGCGCAGGCCGAGACGGTCGCGCTGGCCGAGGAGCATGTGGCCTTCCTCGGCGAGGGCTCGACCTTCCACAAGGGCAACCCGGCCCTGGAGCATGTCGCGAACACGGTCTCCATGCACCTGCGCACCCAACCCGACGTGAAGGACGCGCTGTTTACGCCGGAAGTCCGCGCGACGCTCGCAGAGATGGATCCGGCCTCCGCGAAGGCCCACGCCGACGCATACCACGCCGCCATGACCTCGCCGGCTGCCGTCCGCGTCGCCATCCTGACGCTCCGCAACGAGTGTATGAACCGCGTGCAGGGCCTCACCAGCTACGACGACTGGACGAGCGCCGACGATGCCGCAACCATCGCCGCCGTCCACCTCTTGGTCGAGCACAACGTCCGCTCGATGGTCGTGCAGCCGGCGGGCCTCGCGCTCGAGCGCCAGCTCGCCGGCGCGTCGACGTCAACGTCGACCGATGTCACCACCGCCCCCGACCACGGCCGCCGTCTCGTGCGTCGTAGCCTCCGCTCGGGGCTTTCGAGCCTGATGAGCAATGTCAAAGGCTTCTTTATCACTGTCTGGCGCACCATCAAGCAGGTGGTCCTGTTCCAGCCGACCGGCCCGCTCAGCAGCTCGACCGCGAAGGTCCTGAGCGTGCTCTTCGCCGTCCTGGTCGTCGCCGTCGCGATTCGCATCCTCTATCTGATCGCTGTCCCGACTCGGCGCGTCCACGTCACCGTCGACCACAGGAGGATCCACCATATTTAAATGCGTATACGGTTGTTCATAGATTGACTCAAGGCGCACACCATGCCCTCGGTGGGAGACTCTAGGGGTCCCCGCCCCGAAGCAGACGCCCATTCGGTTCCGTGTCGAATGACTTTGCCGATCTTGGACTGCAGTGGGGTCTGTCCGGGGTGCGGCACCGCGCTTCTGGTCTGTCCGGTCAGGCCAGACAGCGTCGGAGGTTCAACGCGGCAGGGAGATCGCGGTTCACTCACGTGCTGTAGGTGACATCATTGCCGTTGGTAGCTTTATACCACAGCAGCCCTCGGACCACGGTTCCCTGACGCCGGTGTTGACCGGGTTTCAGGACCACATTGATCTGGGTGTACACCCGGGTCTTGCGGGTCGGGGCGGCCGGCGTCGGCGCGGCCGGGGAAGCGTCTGCGCGCGTCCTGCGGGGTGGGTTGAGCCGCGTCAGCGCCGTCGAGCGAGCGCTCGCTCCACGCATGCCGACCGGGTTGACGGCCACAGGCACGGTTCGGGAAACGCTCGTCCGGGACGTGCGAGCGGTCGACACCTTTGTCGGGTCCCGGGGTTACACCTTGGTCAGGATCTCATCCGTCTCGGCATGCCCCTGGGTCGTCCGGAAC
>ML014443.1:0-10291 GCA_003615045.1 Caulochytrium protostelioides
GACGGATGAGATCCTGACCAAGGTGTAACCCCGGGACCCGACAAAGGTGTCGACCGCTCGCACGTCCCCGACGAGCGTTTCCCGAACCGTGCCAGCGGCCGTGAACCCGGCCGGCACGTCCCGGTCAGGCGCTCACTCGACCGCGCCGACGCGGGTCAACCCGCCCCGCAATGCTCGTAGGGGTGTTTCCCCGACCGAGCCGACACCGGTCAATCCGGTCTGCAACACCAGGGTGTATGCCAAAACGAATCTGGCCCTGAAATCGGGGCAACGCCGGCGCCAGGAGATCGGGGGATCCTCCGAGGTTTGCTTTGGTATGAAGTCACCCCCGGCAATGAAGGCACCCACAGCAAGTTTGTAAACCGCGGCCTCAATGCTACTCAAGGTTGGAGTTTGTGGCTTGACTCCAAGGTCGGAGTTTTAATGGGGCTGTAACTTGAAGGGGGTCACTGACGGCCGGGTGCTGAGTGCGCGTCGTTGTCTGCCGTCGCCGCTCTGCCCATACTCCTTTTCTCTCCTGTCTCCCTCTTTCCTTTTCTCGAGGACTCCTCTCCACCTTTTCGGCACACGCCGTTTGATAGATGCTTTCGTCCATCGTACACAATGCTCAGACCATAATTGCCTCCCATCCAGCAACTAGGATGCTCCGAAGTATGGTTGTGCCCACCAATCTGTTGATCCTGTGTGATAATATCGTCATGTCACAGGATCGTCGTGATCAAATTAAACTTTAAGCAAGATTTTTTAGACTCAAGTGCATGTCGAGACTAATCGGATCCTGACCAAGGTGCAAACCCGGGACCCGACGGCCGAGCCGATCTCTCGCGCGTCCCGGGCGGGCGCCTCCTCCTCGGCAGCGCCGACGGCAATCAACCGGATCCGCAGGACCGGAGTGGATGCCCAGACGAATATGGTCCTGAAACAAGAGCAACGCCGGCGCAAGGGTGCCGTGGTTCGAGGTTTGCTGTGTTGTGAAGCTACCCACGGCAAGTTCGTGTACCGCAATCTTAATGCCGCGTTGAACATCCAATGGTGCCTGGTCTTACCCGCCAGACCGATAGCGCTGTGCCGCAAGTCATCCGCCACTGAACCGTATGCCTACTGTCTCGGTGGGGGACTCGTGGGGGTCACCACCGAGGGCATGATGTGCGTATTGGGTCAGTATATGAGCGGCCGTAAATAAATAAATATATTTATACTCCTTATCCGTCCTGCCAACCCCAGACGAAGTGCAATCGGATGCTCAGCAAAAACGGGCTGAATCTGTCCGGCAGTTTGTTTCAATGAGAGGAAGCCAAGCGCCAGCCAGAATCGCCGGGTCTGGTGCTGCCCACTGAAGTGCTTTCGCAATGCTTCCATGATGGACTTTGCGCCCAAACTGAGCGTCTTGAGACTCATACACTCGAGCAAGTGTGACTCGAACGCGGCTGCACAAGCAAGCAAGGTCAGAGAAAAACGCCGGCCGCCCGCATTCCGTGTCGTAATACATGTACGTCACGCCGAAGGATCGAGAAAAGTTGAAGTCGTGCAGGAGGCGAACCACGCTGACTTCTCTGTCGTCTTTCCTCGCCTTCTGGCGCACGCCATCGACGGAAACGGCGTCCGGGTTGTATCGAACAAAGACGATCGGCACCGCGTTGCCTTCCAGTAAGAGCGATCTTTGCACATGGGCCATTCGGCGAATGTCGCATTATATCGAGTAGGTCCGGTGCTGCACTTCGAGCAACACGTAACCGCTGATCTTCGCTTGCGCGTCGCAAATTTCGACGAGGAAGCCGATGAAGCATCTGTCGCCGTCGCGGTCTCCTCCGACACAGTGAAAGTCGATGGCATGCTGCTCCTTGAACGAAACCCCCTCTTCTGGAGCAATCGAAGGATAGCGCCTTCCGACCTTTTCTTGCGAACTTGGCCCTCCATAGTGTATCAGTAAATGAAGGGGTTCTGGGGTGGTCTTGGTGGCCCATGGGAGATCTCCGTTTAGTCGTTCAAAGTATTTCATACTTTTATTCGGCATGTCACCTGCAGTCTGAAGATTGAAGTTCGTCCCGTATGACCATTTCGTCTCACGTCACGGTATTGTGGTAGAGTCGCTATCAGCTTATTTAGGTCTGTGGATTTTCAGCGGACTCGTGCTGAACACAGTTGTTGTACCAGTTGTCTGCGCCAACCCTGGGATGGCTAAAAGAATCACTGGGCACTCTCGGCGCAGGTGTCACTCCATGTCAGTTGCGTATCAAGTAGCGCCCCTCGTGACTCGTGGTTTCAGCCAGTCTCAAGTAAAATAAGCATTTTTATGGCTCGATGGCACAGGGCTGCCTTTTTAATGTCCATTCCAAAGCCACGCCGACGCCGCTGTCACCATCGCTGCGAAGCAAATCAGACAGCACGTGGACGACTGATGGACAAACTAACTGGGACGACGGGTCTACAACATGCGCATCACGGAGTGTGAATGCTGGCCCGAGACGGGCAGTATCATGGCGGAAGCGAAAACGTCCCTACATGTTGCCATCACGCTAGGCTTCTTTCGCTTAGTCGAGCCCTTGCGCTTCGACTACAGACTTTTCGTACAAAGATGTCGGGCTTCCTCTGGAAGAAATCAACGATCTATTAAGCGCCGTCGAGAATCGCTCGCTGTTTGATTTATCTCAACCGTCCTCTGTCGGTCCGATTCCCGGCGGGACTCCGGAGGGTACTTCCGTGGTTTTGCGAAGAAGGCTCTGAGGCCGTCGGCCCCTCTAGGATTGCATCATCTGCCCGAGGCATGACCCGACAATAGTATCTCTCTCTCTCTCTCTCTCTCTCTCTCTCGATAACAAGCTCAATCGAGGAAGAACCCTTAACAGGATCGTTCATATTCCTCGTTTCGAGGGTTCGAATGCTCGGAACACCCTCTCGCCCTTATTTGAGCGCTCCGAACCAGGCGATGGTGCTTATGTGAAGTCCACCAAAAAACCCCTCCAAGGCTTCCTGGTTCAGGCTGCGACTGAAAAGGTATAACAAGAAATAGGTCACGATCGCTCTGACTCTCTTCCGGTTCCAACTCGGTGACACCGACGCTAGCCGCACGAATAAAAGCGGCTCCGGTCATGATGACTCCTCCAAGCCCGGGTAACGGCGCTATCAGCAATGACCCTTCCGTCAAGCCCGGTCCCGATGCGTTAGCCACAGCGATGCGTGGGCTGGATCTGAATCGCGCGGAACGAAAATAAAACCCAAAAGCGAGGCCTAGTCGTCGCTCCCGACGGCGTCAGCCAGCTCTAGAAGACGATTGGTGTCGAAGCGGGGGCCGCCTGACGGCGGCCAATTACAAGACCAATCTGTTCAATCGTCGGCCCTTTCCAGCTCAGCTTCGAGGCGCGGGTCAAGCAGTACCTACGTGTCTTCCAGGCGGCCATTGGCCTGACGGACGCGCAGTTTGTCTGGACGTTATCGCGCATCTGCGGCTGGAAGTCGCGCCGAGACTTGAACGCCGTGGAGCGGTCGCCGCTCATGGAGCAGATGGTGGCTGCGCACTGCCACGTCTTGGGCATCGCGGTGGACAAACCAGCCGAGCTGGCTAAAAAGCAAGGGCACCTTGCCCGGCCTTGTGCGTCACGCCTTTCTCGTCTGGCGATCCCTGGAAGCCGCTGAGCTGGAGGCCTTCAACATGGTACCGGTGGTCCAGAGGCGCGACCACCTCATGACCGTTGACACATCCGTGCTCGATGACCTGCTGAAGGAACACAAGGGTGACCTGCAACATGACAACCTTCAGGGCCATAGCCGCAAAGCAGTGAGCGGTCACCGCTAGCGTTCCGCAAACTGGAAGGCAAGGACCACGAGTTCACTTCCTCCCTAAAATCGATAGCGATGGCACGATAGCACGCATCAGCGTGTGCGTCCACAGGATCTTTCTGCTCTAACAACAGGGTTGCCAATTTCTCAAGCAATGCGCTTGAGTAGGAGGAACCGGCCTTACGTTGTGGAGTCGAGAGCATCTTCAAGAGCGTGTTTTCAGACAAGGAATGTCTGAAGCGAGTACGAAATCATAGATTTTACAGAACGCTTTTCAAATGCGCTCATCGATCACGTCGGGGCTTTCATGCTTCCGGTTGCTTAGGTGCCGCGCATGGCTGTCCCACGCGTGAAAGCCTGTCGCCGCCGGAGGACGGCATGCCGCCGCCACCGCAGCGCCACGGGCACCGCGGCTGAGCCACGTGGCGGTCACCCCTTTCATCACTCGGTCGTCTTTTCTCCCAAACGAGAGGCCCACGGAACAAGAGCCACATGACAGGCGTACTGCAGGCGGCTTTGGGGGCCGCGGGTGCCATGGGGCTGAAACAACGGTTTTATGGCCATGGAGCGACCCGACGGCCAGGTTGTCAGCTGGAAGCTGAGCCGTACTATGTGGAAGCAGTACTATGGGCAGTATGTATGTGGAAGCCGGCATCAACGAGGCCCAAAAGGGATCAGAGACTTCGCAGCGCGATCCCCAGGAGCCGCTGCAGCAGCTCGCGGAGGTCAGCACCAAAGACATGTCGCTCGCCGCGCACCAAGCCTTCCTCGAGGTGTGGCTTGCCACGTATGAGCCGCTGTGAACCGAGTACCTCAAACCGCGCTGGGCACGCCAGCGCCTGTGGCTATAAAGAGGCAAGAAGCGCGCGTTTGCCCAGTTCTTCAACTGCTTCGCCGATGGGGCGGCCACGGAGAAGAAACCCGTGGTGATCGCCTATGGCACCTCCATGTTTGCTCCTGAGGGCAAGGGCGAGATCTCTGTTCCAGCTCGCGCGTACACGGCGTGGTCGACGCTGGGCATGATCGACGAGTTCCGGACGACCCAGGTTAGGTCGAGACGAATCAGATCCTGACCAAGATGAAACCCCGGGATCCCACAGCCGTGCCGATCTCTCGCACGTCCCGGGCGGGCGCTTCCTCGACCGCGTCGACGGCAGTCAACCGGGTGCGCGCGACCCGGGTGTATGCCTAGACGCATGTGGGCGTGAAACCCCGTCAACGCCGGCGCACGGAGGCTCTGGTCCGAGATTTGCTGTGGCGTGACTCCCACTAACGGTAAGTTTGAGAAGCGCGATCTAAATGCCGCTTGGAACATTCGTCGCTGCCTGGCCTTACCCGAAAGACCGATAGTGCTGTGCTGCAACTCGGACCCAACCAAGTTGCAGCCCAAGATCGGCAAGCCCAACAGACAATGAACCGAATGCGCTACTACCTCTGTGTGTGACTCCTCGGGTGCACCAAGGAGGGGACAGTATTCGTGTTAAGTAAGGATGGGCCTGTATATTTCAGCATTCGCCATCAAGAAATATGTAATAGATTCTACAAGAACGACACGATGGATGAAACCATACTTATTCAGTTCCCCCGATAGCTTCGACTTTGGGATCGCTTGGGATCACTTTTGGGATCGCAACAGTGCATCTCTTTTCTTTTCTGTCTTTTTCAGCAAGTCATTAAGTCCGTCCAGAGTTCGGACGCTTCTGGGGCATGACTCAAAAGACTCGATTTCCCCAAGAACCGGCAAGTACCAAAATTGAGACACGTTCAACACAAAGGCGAGAATAACCTCGAATCTGTGAAACAACCTTTAAAGTTGCTACCCAATGCCGGAATATTTCTTTAAACCAAACTGAACGCCGGAAACTCCGTCTTTGGACGTTCAACGCAATCTCAAAGACAAATATGTCGAACTTGTGCGACCGTAGCTCTTGTGTGATCGAAGCCATGGACTGCTTAGAAACTAGCCTTAGCGAATTAATTCTGAAAACAATCCCCCCTGGCACCAGAAGCCAGATACGCGCGAGGCCACGTCGGAAGGCATGATGAAGAAATACAAGATTGGCAGCGAATGATTAGGGAAGATGTCAAATATATCTTCGCTTCATTTCCGGCTGCCTTCATCAGCCCGTTTTTAAAGAGCTCACCGAGCGAACTTGTTTATCCCAACATGATTAGCTATTTTGACACCTTTTGGAGACGGATCTTGTTCCCTGAGTTAAATGCATTTCCTTGCTGCGTAAGTATGTCAACAAGCAAATGATCTAAATCGCAGCATGTCCGGCGTATCAAGAAGACCGCTGGCATCGTGTCTACTCTAGCGACCACCCTAAGACCAAGGGATCCCTGTCGAAAAGCGTGGAAGAACACTGCACTATTCGGTAGCTCCAACCAGACCTGAAAATCTTTGCGGAAAGCGGCATCGAGATAGCTAAAAAGCAGAGAGATACATAGCGGCGCTATTAATAGCAGCCGCTGCAGTGGTGTCGGAGATTAACTCTAAGGGCGCGGCGCTGAAAACGTTCCAGATATCCTAAAGGTGTGGCTCGACACGTGCTAGCCGCTGTTTGTGGACCGAGTAGGTGAAACCGCATTTCTCATGTCAGGGAGTAGAAGTCAACCAGCGGTCAATTTAGTAATCCATCGATCTATAAATGGAGTCTCGTTGGTTTCAAACCTTTTAATTCTAGTTCACCCGGCAAGACGAAGCACGACGGCTGTTGAAAGGCACGAGACGTCTAAGCGTTTCGAAGATTTTTTTGGTCGGATCTCCTTTCTCGGCGCTTGTTCGTCGTTCGTACCAAGCTTTTTAAACCGGTATTTTTCTAGCTCGCAGGATCCATTTCCAGCGATAGGAGGTCCGCCCGTCGACATCAGAGCGTTCACAGCGGGGTGATGGTCCTGCAGATTACTCATGCTGTTGTACGGTGTACGCTTAGCAGACATAAGACGTTTTTCAATATGAAGTTTTGCTGCGTGTCACTTAGAGTTCAAGAATCAAAGAGCGCTTTGGAGTCAAGGGGGTCGCTGACCAAATGTGCCTGAGTGCCAATCACCTTAGCGATTGTCGCACCATCTTATCCATTTTTAAAAGCCTGGCGACCTCAAAAATCTCCAATGTGTTGCTAACTTGAAAATCACCGATGTTGAAGATAAAGCAGAGGTTTGGCCGCCAATGGTTCGATCCTAACATAACAGATTGAGTAACCGCACTCGAATTGATCCAATTTTAATGAATGAATGAAAAGATTGGCATTTCATCAATTTGTGAGGATGATTCATAATTCCATTCAACAGCTTCAGAATGCGGCCTTTCGGATTTTCGTGGATGTCAAGGCTTACGTGCACAGCCTTAGATAGTACAATTGAAAGTTGGTCATCAAAGTTGTCCCGGCTTTTAACATTCTTGGTGACGTTTCCCCCTCTGTTTGCGGCGCACCGAGCCATTCTTCGGAAGGTTGCAAATTTTGTATTCGAAGGACTGCAAACTGTTGTCGCGATGCAATTCAGGAAGCAGCCACATATACGCCAACTGGGGGGTGGCAGACATGAATCTTGAGCAGTGCATAGCACAAAGGGCATTGTTCGTTTCGAGAAGTTTGGCTGTGCAAGATTTTCAATGGGATCTTGGATCTTTTGACGCATTCTACAACCATGAGTTTGGTCCACGGCGTGCCCACCACGTCGCGGTCATACCCGTTGTTATCGGTAGATTGTCGTTCAAATGTGATAATAAGCCATTTGCTCACCAAAGATGAGGGCAGAGATTTCCGTCACCCACCAGCGGATGGTCTTGGGGGTTTGGGGCCTATAAGAGCATCTGAATAGTTGACTTGGGTTCTCACCACATTCATTACATCAACTCCGTCGCCACAGTAAGGCAAGTTGCATGTGAGCTCGGCTACCAGATGCTCGTGGAAGTTCAGCGGGATTTAGCGGAAAATGTTGACCTAGCGAGATCTAGCGAGACCTGGATCCCAGTTTCACTCACCACGGCCAGAGTTGTTTTTCCTGATGATGGGTATTTTAGAGAGAAAGCACCGCAGGATCCTTCAGCAAAACCAAAGATATCTTTGTGGGGTCCTTTCGA
Organism: Caulochytrium protostelioides; assembly: GCA_003615045.1. Classification (NCBI taxonomy): domain Eukaryota; kingdom Fungi; phylum Chytridiomycota; class Caulochytriomycetes; order Caulochytriales; family Caulochytriaceae; genus Caulochytrium; species Caulochytrium protostelioides. The sequence continues at coordinate 7,865 of ML014443.1, forward strand.
AATTTAGGCAGCACTCCAGTGGCTATGAATCGAACATACATCGTTGTGACGCTCCCAGGGCCCAGAGACAATGCGTCAGGTCAGCATAACTTAGCATAGCTTCGTACTTTTACATGATCACACCCGTTCATCGACGACTTCGGTATGCATCTACAACGGTCGCCGAGTGAGAGCAATGGCATTGTTCCAGATACCAGACTGGTGTCCTATACAGAAGCATCGTCTCGATCTGGCATTCCCATAACTTCTGTGCATACCCCAGATGTTAAGCCACTTACGAGAGGCGCATCATCATAACTTGGAGGCGTATTGCAGGACTGAGACACGTGCCATAACACACCGATCGACGAGGTAACGGTTAGCGCGTAACCTGAAGTTTGAATAAAGATATTTGGCTTCCCGCCAGCTGCGCCGTCATGAAGCCATGCCTCCGGCAGGCATCAGGGATTAAGAGCATGATGTCTAAGCGGAGACTTACTTCCTATGATTGATTGATCATTCTCAACAAGAGATGGATACATCAGATCGTAATCATGCTATACCTTGCATCATATGTAGTATATATAATATATACTATATCTATCATATGTGATATATAATGGCATTATATATAATGCCATGCTCATGAGATTGATGGTGCTGAAATTACATATCAAGGTACATGTTAGCTGAAGACGCCAAATCTGATGAGGAGCTATACGCAAAAGGTGCTGAGAATGATCAATCAATCCTAGGATGCCTCCGGTCAGCATAGCTGTACGCTTGTGGTGCGGGAAAGTGGTGCGAACTATCGGTCTGCCTCTATTTTACTATCCATCCATCCATCCATCCATCCATAGAATAACTCCTCACGTCGTGGGACTATACCTTACTTTACTTGTATGTAGGGGTTTACCTGATAGGCCTCTCCTCCTCAAAGTCTCTCATAACACTTATTATCTCTCATCATCTGTAACGTCTTTAATCTTTTCGATATACTGCATTGCGACTTTCAACAAAAGATTCTTTCCGAGAGAGAAGCTCAAAGAAGCCCGCCAAAAGAAGAGATAATATGTGCGTAAGGTACACTCTTAAGACGGGGGAGTAGTTGGATGGTTGAATGGTAAGATAGACGTGTGTTTGATTGCACTGTTTTCTTGCAGCATCAGGTCACTTTTTTATGCAAAAGGGATGCCTACAAATTCATCCAGTATGAATGGTAGGTAGGACTCTTTGGACAATTCTTATAAGCCTTTTCGTTGACATTTCTTAAAGGTGTACGCTCACTATCTAGGATCTTGATAGCTCTGTTGGGAAGGTGCGACTGAATATTGTTAAACAAGACGATAGGTTATGGATATAGGGGAAGCTAGCGGGCTAGAATCCACAAGTACTGTCGATGCATGTGCTATATGCACATAATTGAAAAGGACACTAGAGAAAGGGAAGTTTGAAACGAATGAAGAATAGGGAGGATATCTCCTATACGAGCAATCTTACATAGACACGTAATTCGACGTTGCCGGTCGGTGCTGCGAGCAAGGGAAGTATTACAGAAGGGAAGAGGATTTATACGTTAGTATGGAATGTGTCGGACGGGATGTAGAAGATGAGTGCAATGAGGAAGGTAAAGGAGTATGACGTTATAGGAAGCGGCTGGATGGATGGATGCTCCAGCAGCTGGACATCGCTCGGCCCGTGCACGGCAGCTCAGTCGCTCTGCACGAGCCGTCGGAGTTGCGGCAAGAGCTGGCAAGGGTGGCTTGGTCTGCGACGTTGGGAGCGACGACCTACGGCACGTCGGTCGCTAACAAGAAAAAATGGTAAAAATATGTGATTTCTGAGATTTAGAGTAGATAGAGTACGGAGCCAAAGCTAGGAAGCCCACCCAGAACGGGACGAGGGGCTGCTCTGTGTAGCGCTGCTCGCTAACAAAAATGCCGCCGAACCACCGAGTTGTAGTCCCTTCGTGACGGGTCGTGGCTCCGTCTGGAGAGGCCCTAATCAGCTTATGGCTCAGGACCCATGGATGTGTTTTAATAGCGGGTTGATGATAGTATGAGAGGCGGTTGAGGAAGAAAGAAGAAGATTTGTGAGGTTGTTAAGGGTGCATCATGAGTAAGAGTGGTTGTCAGGGCTGGAGAGGCCGTAGTCCTCTTTATATATGTGGCCCTTCTTATTCTTATTCTGGCGGGGTGATAAGGGAGATTGATAATAAATGGTCGCTGCTCCTACCCTGCCATTAGCAGACGTCCACAACTATCCATAGATGCATAATGGCTGGCGAAGACCCCAGATGCCGAGGGCGCCAGTTCCTAAAATAGGTATGGCGCGAGGAGGCGCTTTCTTCAGGAACGCGCCGACAAAAATGTCACCCGGAAAACATGCGTGACCGAAACACAGGGGTTTAGGAATAGAATGATATAAACTAGAAGGGAAAAGGTTGGT
>ML014444.1:0-10287 GCA_003615045.1 Caulochytrium protostelioides
CAAGTGTAAGGCCCTCTTTTCTTGCTTGACCCAGCATCCCCGTCTCCCAGCGTTCTGCCACTCCAGCGACCCAGCATACGCGTCGTCACCTGCCCATCGTCCTGTCTGTTGGTTTACAGAACCCCAACCTCCTCCTATCACGGCCGTCTTTGCCATGGCGGACGAGACGAGCGCTGCTTCCGACGCGGCCAGGCCTCTCATTCCCACCATTCCACCCGGCGTCCACGCTGAATTGCACACACAGGCCAGTGTGATACTGGTGACGCGACGCGGCGTCCCTCAAGCCCGGCCTTCCCTCGCTTCTTTCGTGATCAGCGAGGCCAACGCGTCCTTGCTTTCCGTGGACGCGGTGAGGATGTGTGTGGAATGCGGCTTCACGTGATCTCGCTTTTGTCGCTGATCGCCGACGACACGTGGTGCCGTTTGTCGCTCGCGGAGCCCGAGGCGTTTAGGCTTCCCTTTTCTCACGGCACATGCTATGAGGCCGCTGCCTGGCGGCCGGCTTCGGTTCAGCTGCCAAAGATCTTGACAGCCGCGGATGCGAACCCAACGCCTGCAGCGGCAAGCGTCAGGTTCCCACGTGCGTGGCGACGGTCCCGTGAAGGTTGTCTCTTGGGGGAACCTCCAGGGAATCTTCTGCCTGTTCGGGTCGCCTGGCGAACGAATCGCCATTGTCGCTTGATCGGGCTCGGCGAGCTACCGAGCATTGATCCGCCGCCTAGACCGATCTTTCCATTTCCCGCGGCGATCGCGTCGGACGAGGCTCTGCGCTGTTGCGTTGTGGCATGCTAACCTACATGTCTCGACGGATGACGGTGCTGGCACACCAAGGGGCTGACATAGGACGGCTGCCCTGGAACGGCGGCTCGATCCCGGTGATCGTACCACCGTCCCATGGCCATTGGCGCCGTCATCGCGCAACACGCCATGTCATATCCTGCTATGTGATCCATGGTCCGGTGGATGGGTGGATCGAGGGACGGTTAGGACTGCTTTTCGGGGCTTCAGCCTCCCACCCCACGAGCCATGCTCTGGCATGGCATGGACGGTGGGGCGTCGTCTTGGGGTCGCACCGGTCGGGCCGACCCGATCATGGGGCGCCCGCCGCCACGGCGCCCTCTCTGTTGTGATGGGCCGGTGCTGGGGTTCTGATGCTGAATGGTCTCCGCCGTGGATCGGAGCGGAATTTGCATACTCCGACAATGCTACAGGACAAAAAAAAACGTGACAAAAGGTGTTCTGTTTGACATCCGAAGATCGCGACCATGGAGTGACTTACCTTTTTTTTTCGTTGATTGCTTTGGAATGATGGATGCCCGTGATGCCTTTGGATGCTGGTGCTTTCTGACGCCACGCCGGTTCAGTTCAGTTTCCGCTCCGTTTTCTTAGACAAGGGCGACCCTCCTGCCGCTCTCGCTAGCTCCGTTTCCTACTTCTCGTTCACCCGTTTTCATACCCGTGTTCCTCTGAGCACCTGCGCGTCTTTTTTCTTTGATCAGTGTCCACGACCCCTGGGCTTTCCCGCATCTCCACCCCCTCGTCTGCCCCCCAAGATGCAGGCCATCAAATGTGTCGTCGTCGGCGACGGTGCCGTCGGCAAGACGTGCTTGCTGATCAGCTACACCACCAATGCCTTCCCCGGCGAATACATCCCGACCGTCTTCGACAACTACTCGGCCAATGTTATGGTGGACGGCAAACCCATCAACCTGGGTCTCTGGGATACCGCGGGTCAGGAAGACTACGACCGTCTGCGTCCGCTCAGCTACCCGCAAACCGATGTCTTCCTTATCTGCTTCAGCGTGGTCAGCCCACCCTCATTTGAAAACGTGCGAACGAAGTGGTATCCCGAGATCCTCCACCACGCGCCCAACACTCCCACCATCCTCGTCGGCACTAAGCTCGACTTACGCGACGACCGCGAGACCATCGAAAAGCTCCGCGAAAAGAGGATGGCGCCCATCAGCTATCCAATGGGTCTCCAGATGCAGAAGGAGATCCAGGGCGTGAAGTATCTCGAGTGCAGTGCGCTGACACAGAAGGGCCTTAAGAGCGTCTTTGACGAGGCCATCCGAGCGGTGCTCAGCCCCGAAGTCAAGGAGAAGCGTAACCGCAAGTGCTCCTTGCTGTAAAGAAACCATCACCATCACCACGCCTGGTCGCCTCCCTTCCCCGGGCGTGCGTGCGGACGCCCGCCATGTTGCCCACATATCACGGCTTTGCCTCTGAGCGAGGGGGTTTGACTGATTTGGGTTCGCGGGGGGTGAGCCGGATGCACACAGATCGACAGCTCGATTTTGTGGCGTGATCACCTTTGGCTCGATACTAGTCGCATTGCTTTGCTCGCTTTTGCTTCGCGATACGTCATTGCCCACAGACCCTCGCTTTCAGCCGCATGCGTCAGGGTGTTTTGCTTTGGAGCCTCTGGGACAGGGCGTGATGGCGGTTGTTCCCAGGCGCGATAGGACGCGGCCGTCTCACGCGTTCCGGCCATCATTTGCGATTGCGCGCCCGTCGTGCCCGTCAGCCTCGGGCGCCTCGCGGCCCCACCGTCCCCTCCGACTTGGCAGGGACGCCTCGAGCCCGGTACCGTTGGTTCATGCGTGGGTTCGGGCTTGGGCGTCTGGCCGCCATGGGAGTCGTCTTGCTCGTCGTACCCGTATGTGACCCGGTCGGCTTTTAATGAGCTGTGCTTTTCTTCCTGGAGGCGATGTCCGCGTTCCAAACGGGCGGGCGAGCGGGAGCTCAAAGCAAGGAATGCGTGGGCTACCTTCGTCGCGATGCAGGTGAATTCGATCTCCTTCCTTTCCTTTTTATCTGCGGATTCCGCGGGAGGAGGCTGATTGCAGGCTTCGTGCCTACACGTCATCGGCTCACGTTTCGAGGGTCCTCGTGGTCGTTATTATGAACATGGCGCGCGGTCGCTGTGGTCTCACGGTGCTCGGGCCCCTTTCTTTACGCGATGGTGGAGCTTCGTTTTTTTTTTTTTAAACGCCATCCTTTAACCACTCTTTCCTTCGTTCCTTTCGTACCTTCTCTTCGTACTCTTTCTCTCCTCGCTTTTCCTTTACCCGTGCGCTATTATCTATTCTTTTTTCGTTGCGCTGGCATCGCCATGTTGGCATTGCCGTCTGGATCTTACAAGGAACAATGAGTGTGCGACCAGCGTCGATTCGATTCCTGTATACTTGAGGCAGGATTGATCGTCTTAAGTCACGAGATCGCGGCGGTTATCATAGATCATCTGATCATCGAGCAGCGATCATCCAGCTCGTCCAGTCTCCGTTCCGTGGGGTCAAGACTCAATCGGCATTCTACGGTGAGCTATGAAACGTGTATGCGTTCCGAGTCGATCTCACACCTTTTCGAAATGGGGGTCAAATTCCCTGAACGCTTGCATACATGCACTCATGTAAGGTTTGCAAAATTACTGTCATCGTGTTGAACGGGTAGATCAGAGCAGACAAACGAAAGCGGGTAAGGGGGTTGCCGCCGTCGCGACCGCCACGTGGGCGATCGAGCCCTTCTGGATGTGCCCCGTGTTTTCGACGGGTTTGGGCGGCGCATGGGTCGCGTGCTGGACCAGCACCGAGTCGACGCCGAGAGAGACCGCCTCGCCGATCCCGACGTGGGTCTTGTGCAGGCCCTCCGCTGTTTTCTTGGGAGCCCGCAGCGCATGCACCGTGGCGAGCGTGTCAGCGACCGCGGTCGCCTTGGGCTTCGGCAGGTGCTTCTCGCACCACACCTGGCTCTCCGCTACTTTGAATGACTTCAGCGTCAGCTGGATGCCGCATGCCGTGTCGCTGCATTTGAAGCAGCCCTGTCCGCGATGTCGGCGAAATGATGGAACATTGCCCAGGCAGGCGATGTTTTCGCCATGAGTGAGATGGCAAAGAAGCATGCAGAAATGTGAGTCTCTGCGGCATTAATATGATATGAGAAGATGAGGGCTCACCGCGAATGAGACGTCGTTGATTCTTACCTTGTGGTACCAGGCATCGGCCGCCTCGATCTTTTCAGCGTGGTACACCTTCTTGGTGCAAGCGTTGCAAGGCTCCGAGGCCATGATGCCGATGGAGCTCGTGTGAAAGACAGGTCAGGGTGGGATTAAAAGCGAGATGAGAAACCGTGAGGGGAGACTGTGATGGCGATGCTTTCGGTTAACAATCATAAGGGTCGGTTTTCTTGGTGCTTGTATCACAAAGAGCGAGTTTTGGACGAGTTGCCTCGAATCAAGTCGTCGACTACGACATGAGGCATCCGGTTTATATAGTCGTCAAGGGTGCCGTTAGGTAAGCATGGGTCAACACCCATGGCGCTTCGTGGCTGCATAGGACATATGACAATACGCCACGTTAAAGGAACTGAGTTGTTTTCGTTGTTCGATGCATGGCATGATGCATTCGAAACTTCACCCCTGTTACGCAAGGGCCGATATGATCGGTATGGTCAAAGGGTCTCGGGAGGAGCCCAGAAGGGACTGGTGATCACCCTTCCTTCTTTCTACAGGCTTGCGAAACAATCGCTACCACTGTGACTGAGTAACCGCCACCATACGAAAGGCCACATCGGGCCCCGGTTTGCTGCGTGTTCTTCTGTTTCTACGACCGCGGGTGATTTCCGCATGCCTCCTGCAACCGCGGGCATGAAGACCGGTGGGTCATGAAAACACATGTTCCGCCGAAGGCATGCGGTGAGATGTCAGGCCAACGAAAAGAAAAAACAAATAAATTGATATGAATTGAAATTAGGACGGTGGAGCGAAACGAAAGCATCAAACGCTCGTATTTAGAACTCAGGGACGTTCACCAACTGCATCTTGGTGGTGGTGCCTTCGAGGAAGCCGACGACCTGGCCCGAGGTGATGACGGCGACGTCGCCGGACTGGCAGAGGCCGAGCGAGCACGCGTACTTGAGCGCGGCATCGACCACGTCGTCGGGGTTGCCTTCGTGGTGGAAGGGGACGAGGCCAAAGTTCAGCGAGAGCTGGCGGGCGGTCTGCTTGTCAAGCGTGGCGGCGACCACGGGAATCATCGGGCGGTACTTGGCCACGAGGCGGGCCGTGCCACCGACCTCGGTGATGCACACAATAACCTTAGCGTTGACCTGACGCGCACACAGCACGGCGGAGGAGGCGATGGACTCGCTAACGTTCACCGGCTTGGGGATGCTGCGCATTATCCTGGTCTGGTGATCGAGGTAGTTGGTGTTGCGCTCCGCAGTGTAGGCGACGCGGCGCGCGACAGTGACCGCCTCGAGGACAAAGTCACCGATGGCGGTCTCGCCCGACAGAATGAGGCCGTCGACGCCATCCATGACGGCGTTGGCGACGTCGGCGGCTTCGGAGCGCGCGGGACGCGGGTTAGTGCGCATGCTTTCGAGCATCTGGTTGGCAATCATAACGGGCTTGCCGGCGAGGTTGGCCTCGCTGATCATGCGCTTCTGGGCCATGGTGACGACCTCGACGTCGACCTCGGCGCCGAGGTAGCCGCGGTCGATGACGATGCCGTAAGCCATCTTGAGGATGGAGGCGTAGTTGTCGAGGCCGTGCTGGTTTTCGATCTTGGCGAGCAGCTTGGTGCGCGAGTTGCCGAGCAGAAGACGGGCCTCCTCGACGTCCTCGATGTTGCGGATGCAGCTGACGCTGACAAAGTCGACGCCGGCCTTGATGGCATACTGGAGGTCGGTGCGGTCTTTGGCCGAGATGGCGGGCAGGTCGTCGACGGAGTGCTGGGGGAAGTTGATGCCCTTGTTCTCGCCGAGGGTGCCCGAGTTGCAGACGCGGGTGCGGACGCCCGTCGGCAGGCGCTCGAGCACCTCGAAGGAGAGAATACCGTCGTCCACGTAGATGCGGTCGCCCACGTTCACGAGCTGGCCCGGATACGAGGTCGAGATCTGCTTCTGGTCGCCGAGGACGTCGTCGTTGACAAAGAGGAACTCGTCGCCAGCGTTGAGGAAGACAGGCTTGCCGTCGCGGAGACGGCCGCTACGGACCTTCGGGCCGTTGAGGTCGATCCAGACGGCGACCTCGGTGCCGGCCATGCCGTTACCCTCCTCGGCGGTGATCTCGCGGAGGTTGTTGATGACCAAGTCACAGAACTCGTGGGTGCAGTGCGACAGGTTCAAGCGGGCGATGTTCATGCCCAGCTTGACCAGGCTCGTCAGCATCTCTTTCGAGCATGACGCCGGACCAATCGTGCAGACGATCTTGGTTCGGAGGATATCGGGCGAGGGGTCTATGATGGGAAACACGGAAAGATCGTATCACCAGGATCGCATCGCATTGCACAAGGATGTTGTCCAAGGGTGAGAATACAGCCTATTCATCGTGTCCTTGAATCCGCGTGATCCGCCGGATCCTTTGCATCCGCGCTCAAGCAACCCGAGTGCGGCATGCCGTTTCGATGAGGTCTCGCATCCAGGGCACGCGAGACGCGTCACATCAGCCCTGTATCGGGGAACACCGTGTGCTCGCGATGTGTTTGCGGATGTTTTTTTTTTTCTTGTAGAGAACTTACCCGCGAAGTGAGCGGGGTGCTTGCGGAAGACTTCCGAGGGCATCGTGACAATATCAATCAGGAGGTCGGATGGGGAGAATGTGAGACGAGGCCTGCGGAGCTGGAGTCAACGGTCACAAAGGCGAGGAGCAAAAGGTGTCGCGAGTGGGATATAACGAGCCGTCGCAGACCGTGACGCAGGCGCTGAGGCGTCGATAGCCCAGCCGGGCGCATCATTCATCACCGATTGGCGGATGCGCCCGAGGAGCAAGCTGAAGCCATACGCGATGGCCGCCCGAGCGGCAGGAAGACCGCCGCTTGCCCCTCGGCGGCGGTCTCACGTCCCAGCGGCGCGCGACCACAGCGTGGCACGGCGAGAGCGTCAAGCCTGGCGGGAAGACCCGCCAGAGCCAGACGACGGACCGCGGCAGCGCTCGGCAGGGTCGCGCAGGGCCAGGCAGGCACGACGCCCACACGCGCCAGGGCCGCGCGCGCAGCATCCGCGCAGCATCCGCCTCCCGCCGCGAGGCGCAGTGGTCGCCGTGCCGCACCGGACCGGACTTCGCGGCGTGGTGGCGGCGGCGGCGGCGGCAGCGACCCTGACGGCGGCGTGGGCCGGGGCCGGCTGGCTGCCCGCGCGACGGCGGGCGGGCGCGACCCCGACTTTGCCGTCGGCGACCCGCCCGCTCGCGCGCGCGTAGGACCCTCGCTTTCGGCTGGTCTCGCTACTTGCTGCGCCTCCTCGTCTCGCCTCGCCTCGCCTCGCCTCGCCTCGCCTCGCCTCGCCTCGCCTCGCCTCGGTCGAAGGGCCAGACGACGCGGGCGACGCGGCCGGTACGCCGACGTCGGAGCAGGACCACCCCTGGTCAGCGACCCTCGTTGATCCCGTAGCGCCGTCGGACGAAAGAAGGCCCGTCGGGGAAGTGAGCACCCGCGCCGCCGCGAGCGTGGCTCAGCGAGCGTCAGCGGGCCGGCCGGAAACGGCGCGTGGCGGCTCGTGGCGATGCGATGGCGATGCCGTGTTCGATGCGACCCCAGCGTGCCAGCGATGATTTCGCGAGCTGTGTCACGCACGATTCCTTGCGTCATTTAGCGATCATCGTATGTCGCGCGTAAGTAAGGCGCATCGGCCGTGAGGAATGGGCTATATGCGCTCTGCTCCGCTCTGCTCAGATGCAAGTCAACTCGCGCCGCGCTGGAGCGGTAGCTTATTCCTTTCACGCACGTTTTATGGCCGGCAAGCCGAAGTACAACATGCCAAATCCTGCTCGCATGTGGGGAAACCGTGAGATCAAGTGAGATCAACCCCGATCCATGCGTCCAGACGGTCATGACATACTGACACAAACGATGCCGGCTGATGAAGGGTATGTACCCGTCCAGGTGGGCTCATGACACATTTTGCTCGGCATCAAGGCGGGTCCCCCGGCACAATTAGCATCTTAGAAGCCGTCGCCAACCATAACAAAACATCAACGACTCGGTGATCACGGAATGCAACGCCCGAGCGGACCTCATGGTGAAGCGCACGAGCCAGCTAGGGTCGGCACCCGGATGAACTTTCGAACTTGCTCAGCATGTTCGATGTCTTCACCCGTGTGACGTGATGTTTTATGGTTGGTATCTGATGAGACATCGGAATTTTCGTATGTAGGCATCTTCACCATTCGCCATGATAGCAATGATGATGAAGCCCGGAGAATTAGCCAGGAGCGGTGCCGGCTGGCAGACGTCGATTGGACGATCGTCGTCCCGTCTCTTCGATAAGGCCGTTGAGCCATGCGTATCCCCTGTTGGAGGTGACGATCTGAGGATGCCTAGGCTCCCCAAGTGAGAATGCGTTAGGTTAGGTACTCGAACCACGCGCTGTTGCGGTCAGCTGGAGACATGTACGGTGCTTTCGTAGCGGTCCGGGCAGTATCGACGGATACGTTTGCAGCGCCGGACGCTGCCTGCGCCTGCATGATGCCAGTGCCGGATTGATACCGGTGGGGTGAGAACAATAAAGAAATCCTGCGCGATCGTCGTCACGCGTGGCAAATCGGACGAAGTGATGAGGGTACCATCCCCAGATGGTATCGACGTCGGTCATAGTTCTTCAAGATTTGACTTCAAGTTAGTTGACGTTTGACATGCCCATGCCATGTGGTCGGCTCATCATGATTGTTTCAGCTACTCGGCTATGGTGAAGCGTGATTGCGACGCGCCACTCGAACCAATTCCGTGACGCGTGGGCTTCCACATCTTATGCTCGCCTGCATAGCCTCGCCCACCCTCCTATTCCGACCTCAATTCTCCATGGGCCACCATCGCGCAGCGACCACCGTTTCTAGTCTGACTTGGCGCTTCATCCTGCACGGCCGACTCGGCGCGGTTCATCGTTAGTAAGTCTATCGCTTAGCTTACCCTGCGAGACGTATGTCATCCTTGAGTGTGCTCCCATGTCTCGTCGTCGTACCTGCCATCCTGCCATCGCCAACGCTGTCGATCGCCCGCGCCTTCCCTTCTCCGGCGTGACGGGAGTTAAAGTCGCTGACCCCAGCAGGGAACAAAAAACCGCTCGAGGCGCGTGCTGTGCCATATAGGTCTACCTTGCGGTGTTTTTCCATGAGCTGCGGCCCCGTTTGTTTGGGCATCCGGGCGGGGGGCACACGCGCCGTATCGGCCGGGTGCCGAATGCCTCCCCCTTTGACGCTTGGTGATCTTCACATTGACCTCCCGCCGCCGACGCGCCGCGGCGACCGGCGCTGGCAACTGGCTACGGCGGCAAACTGGGATCAGCAGACAAGAAGGCCTGATCCAACAAGTCGGGGCCAGATCCAGGCATGCCAAGCCTAGCGATGCCTACGATGAGGGGCGGTCGGCGATGGCACACAGCGAGGCCGTTTCTCCCTCGAACGATGCTCGAGCATGGGCGCGGCCGCATGCGTGATGTCCACATGCGGCATCGCGCCACGAGCCGATCCGAGGTGCGGGTGAGACTGAGGCGAGCGTGACGGAGAGACGAGCGCAGGCACGGGCGACGGGCGGTCAGGTATGGCATTCGGCGAGGCGAGGCGAGGCGACGCCAGCCGAGACCAGCACAGACGAGTGAGACCACCACGGACGAGGCATCCCGGCGGCATTGTCAGCATCCGCAACGGGCCGCGCGCGTTGTTTCACAAGCGCCGGCTCACACGCTCCATCTGCTCTTGCGACCCGACGTGACGGTGCCCTGTCGCCCCGGCGCCCGCTCCTCTCTCCCTCTCTCCCCCTCCGCGCATCCCTCCCCCGCCTTTCTGCTTGGACTCGCAACACACCTCGTGTTGATGCGCTTCTTTCCCGCTTTTCCTCACTTTTTTGTTTCTGCGGATTTTCTTTGGCTGCTTATTTTTTGGGGGCATCTGGCGTCGTCGTCTAGGCGCCCGTTCCTCCACTCCGAGTGTGTGCGAGATTCCTCGAGTCGACCTCGTTTTTGCCTCGTTCGTCTCCTTTCGCTCTTTTTGTGCTGCTGTGGGTGTGCTCGTGCGTGTCCGTGTCCGTGTCCGTGTCGTGCGTGTGTGTCAGCCGGTCGCGTGCCTGTCTATCTGAGTCATCTCGGCCCGCCTCTCGCGCTTCTGCTCGCTTCTCTGGCTCGCTCCTCGTGACGATTCTGGACTTGCGTTCATCTTGCTCCGCGACCACGACCACGACCGCTTGTCCCCTCCCTCACCCACCAAGTGTAAGGCCCTCTTTTCTTGCTTGACCCAGCATCCCCGTCTCCCAGCGTTCTGCCACTCCAGCGACCCAGCATACGCGTCGTCACCTGCCC
>ML014445.1:0-10222 GCA_003615045.1 Caulochytrium protostelioides
GTGGGGCGGGGAGCGTTGATCACCCGGCGGCACAACAGCATTTTGGCTTGCTCCACTGAAAGTGAAAAAACGCGATGAAGGGGAGACAGGTGAAGGTGGAGGGTATTCTTGCTGGGAAGAGCTGATACTTTGTGAGTCCGTCGGAAACGGTGACGCGGATACCCACGTCGTCGCGCACGTGGTCATGACGACCATGATGGCGAGCGCGTGGCCGAGGGACAACATCAAGAACCCCATGATGAATGTCGCCGCCACGCCGGGGCGACGAGAGTGACACAGACAAACAAGGGGATGGACAGAGAAGGCGGGAGGGACTGACAGACAACGAACGAGACAAAGGGATATTGAGAGATACCAACAGAGAGGGAAAGGTTTACGGTAAAGCAAACTATGGTGGATGGAGAAACGCTCAGGAGGAGCGGCGAGGCAGGCCGCTGACGAGTGACCGTGGTGGCGATGTCGCAGCCTTCATCAGGCAGGTGGGATGGCACAGAGGTCAGCGTCGATGTCGTGACCGCCCGACCATCCAACCATCCAACCACCATCATCTGCGCACACCGAGGTGACTGATTCAATAATCGTTTCTAAACCCTTTATATATCATTGGGGAAGGGGCCGCTTGTCGGGCTCGCGCTGCGATGTGGCGGAGTCAGGCGGCCACAGTACGACCACCACCGAGTTCGTCCGCCGCAAGACCTCCACGAACCAGCTTGGCAACTCTGTTGGGCTATATGGCGAGCCGTAAGCGGGTGCGGCGTGCATCGCGCAAAACGGACCGGTGGTTACGCCGGGTCCCGAGCCCGGAACATGACGCGCGCCCATCGCCGTCTAAGCATCAGAGGGCAATACAACGCCGAGGGGAACATCGATAGAGGCGCCAACGAGGACGCAGAGAGGCCACCTGATGACAACAGAATGGGGATATAGGTGGCACTCAGGGAGCTCCATGGCTGGGCGAGACTGGAGGCGCTGCTGTTGGCGCTACCTTGGCAAATGATGAACTCGACGACGAAGAGGCGATACACCGTGAGATGCGATCACAGTGGCTCCCACACTGCTGCAAACAAGACGCCGGGCCCTAAGCCGTGCTGCAAAATAGACCAGTCGCTCTTTCGACGTTCTCAGGCTCTTTGACCCCGGGCCCATGCATGTTGTATCGGCGAGACGCACCATCCCGCAGAAGCAGCCCTGTAGTCTCCGCGCTGTTTGAGCCCGCGAAGTATGACTTGCGAAACTACATGGACTGGGATTCCAGTGCGGAGAGCGGTCAGATGGGCCGTAGCTTATCCGATGCGAAACTTCGACTCCGATCGGGGCTTGTCCCAGATCCGGAGAGTATAAAAGGAGTGTTGTTGTTGGCCAAGTGCTTCGACATCCCGCTAAGTGACTCGCTCGACTGAAGTCGCCTCGATCCCTGCTTGCCAGTCGGGTGGGGGCTTGGTGGCAGCGGGGCGGGGCGGGGCGGGGGGGGGGGGGGGGGGGGCGGTCTGCCCGGGGTGCGTAGCAAGTTAACGAGCCCAAGCACTCCATGCCCTCTGCGGTGCCCCCATGGGTCTCCCACAGAGGCAGCACGCATTTTGGTTCGGCGTCGCATGAGCTTGCCGACCTTGGGCTGCAGCGGAGCTTGCCCAGGGATGCGGCACAGCGACCCCGGTCTGACGGGCAAAGCCAGGCAGCGTCGGATGTTCAATGCGGCATTGAGATCGCGGTTCACGAACTTGCTGCTGGCGGATTTACACCATAGCAATCCTTGGACCGCGGCCTGCGTGCGCCTGCGTGCGTTGCCGTCGTTTCAGGACCACCTATGTCTTGGCATCCACCTCGGTCCTGCAGACCCGGTCAACTGGCGTTGGCTCCGTCGGGTGGGTGCCCACCTGGGACGCGCGAGACGTCGGCATGACCGTCCGCCTTATCCATTTACAGAACCCGCTCCCTAACGCGCTCACCATGCCCTCGGTGGTGCTCCCCAGGGGTCCCCACGGAGGCCGTAGCGCATTGGGTTCCGTGGCGGATGAGCTTGCCGACCACGGGCCACAAGGGGGGATTGCTCGGGGATGCAGCGAGAGTCCATGCGCATCGAGTCATGGGTCACGCCTGGCGGCGACGGCGGCGGCAAAAGAAAACCAGAAAACAACAACAACAACAACTCCGTTGGAGTCGGTCAGACGAGGCACGATCGGCCGTGCTCCGTGTCCTGCCGATCCTTGGGGGCACCGGGACGTCGGCCGCGTCGCTGAGACCACGCTGTCTGGGGGACTCGTGGCAACGGTCCCGCCCGCTGAAACACGGACCCGCGGCGGTAGTCGCGACAGCGGTCGCCGCGGCTGCTCGATCCCCATACGGCATATAAACCGGAACAGCGACGGCGCCCCCGGCCCTGCGAGCGGTAGGAGGACGATCGGAGGCGGCCGCACACTCGGGGTCGGTGGCGGCTCGCCGCCAGCCCGCTTCGGTCGCCCAGGCCGCCCTGGTCGCCCGCAGCCCTCCTCCCACAAGGTCGCCCGGCTGCCCTACGCTGATCCCTGCGCTGATCCATACGTTGATCCTGGACCTGCCGGTCTCGCGCGATTTGCTGCTGTGGGCCCCGCGAGCTACGGGCAACAGCGCGTCGCGCCCGCCCTTCTCTCCCTGCTGATCGACCCGTGGACGGCTCGCGGCGATGGCCCCGATCCCGGCCGCCGGCGGCGGCGCGGGCCCCGGCGGCCTGCACTACCTGATGGTCGGCAAGCACGCCACCACGCTGTGCGAGCAGACGCTCGTGCCAGGCACGCCGCTCGACACCGTCGAGGCCATCCTCGTGCATGAGCTGTCCCCGGCGCTGTCCCCGGCACCCGCCCGCATGACCTTCACCAGCAGCGGCTACGGCTACCACACGCTCCAGCGCGACGGCCTCACGTTCCTCGCCATGGCCGCCGCCGCGTACCCGAAGGACACGGCCTACCGCGTGCTCGACGACGTGGCGCAGCGGTGGGCCGCCGTCCCGGCCTACGCCGCGATGGGCAGCGCCGCCACCGCCGCCGGCTCGAGCCGCGGCAAGCGTGCATGGCTGCGGCGCGAGCCCGTGGCGGCGCGCGTCCCGGCCTATGCGGCTCAGGAATTCGCCCACGTCCTCGCTGAGCGCGCAGCGTACTGGGCCGACCATGCCCACGACGCCGCGTTCCTTCTCTTGGGCGACGCCGGCGGCCCCGGCGGTCGCGGCGGCCCGTCGTCCTCGTCCGCGGCAGCCGCGACAGGATCGGGGTCGCCGCTGCTGCAACAGCAGCAGCAGACGGGCCGCGCAAAGCAGATCCTGGGCGACCTCGACGACGTTAAAGCCACGATGGCCCACAATATCGAGCGGGTGATGGAGCGCGGGGAGCGGCTGGACGTGCTGGTGAACAAGACGGATGCGCTGACGAACGCGAGCACGATGTTCCGCCGGACGACGCGGCAGGTCCGCAATGAGTCCTGGTGGCGCGCCAAGAAGACCCAACTCCTCGCCGGGGCAGGTGTCGTCATGCTGCTCATCCTGTATGTCCTGTTCATGATCCAGCTCATCACCTGATCGCCACCGCCAGACGCCGTGCATCCAACGAGCGGCTCGCTTGTGACGTCGTCGGCCCCGCAGCATCCATCCCATCCGGCGTCGCAGACGCCGTCGAGAGGCGGCGTCCAGCGGCCAATGATATCATATCATACGATTTTCTTGAATGGTTCATGACGGATCGAGGTCTGAGG
Source organism: Caulochytrium protostelioides (assembly GCA_003615045.1). NCBI lineage: Eukaryota > Fungi > Chytridiomycota > Caulochytriomycetes > Caulochytriales > Caulochytriaceae > Caulochytrium > Caulochytrium protostelioides. The sequence continues at coordinate 3,718 of ML014445.1, forward strand.
AGAGACAGAGAGAGGCGACGAGAGAGACTAGGCGGGCGGCGCGATCGCGTGGCGGAAGGGGCCACGTGCCGTGCACGTGGCGGCTAGATATCCGTCCAGGGCGGCGCGGACCTGATCGGCCAGCACCACGAGGCGGTGGTCCTCGGCGCGCGGCGCCGCGGCGGCCTCGTCGGCGGGGCCCGCGTGGCGCTTCACGACGCGATGGACGTCCTGCAGCGCGGCCTCGATCCAGGGCAGCGGCAGCCGCGTGCCGAGCCGGCCCGGCGCGTCGGCCAGCCGGCTCGCTTCGTGCTGCGCCGTGATGTGCCGCGCGATGAGCGTTAGCGCCGCTTCGTACCGGCGGTACTGCAGCAAGAGCGACAGATACGCATCGATGGCCACCGGCGCTCCCGCCGCCGGCTCGTAGGGCGCGACGAGCCACGGCGGGAGCAAGACGTCCGGATCCGACTTCAGCAGGACGCCGACCACGTGGCAGCGGAGGGGTCCCGCCACCGGCTCGAGCAGGTCGAGCGCGCGGCGGACGGGCTGCCACGCGGCGAGCTGGTGGGCGGCGGGCGCGGCGGCGGCGTGGCGGGCCTGGCGCTCCAGCACGTGGCGGACATCCAGCTCCGCGGCGTGGGCCGTGTGCTGAAAGACGCTGCAGAGCTCAAGCGCGTGCGCATATTGCTCGGTTGACAGGTAGAGCCGGAAACACAGCGCCGGCGATAGCAGGAAGCCTGAGGCGTCGAGGTCGGGGAACGCATCGCGCAGACGTGTCCGCGCCAGCGCCAGCTGGTACTCCTGCTGCACGCGGGCAAGATCGATCAGCTCCAAGCCTTCAGCGGCGTCGTCGGCGCGGGCGCTGCCGCCGAACTGGGACGGCAGGGCCAGCGGCGGCGGCAGCGTATCGGTGCTGCGGAACGCCGTGGCGTCCGATGTCCTGGCGCTCGGGCTCGCGCCGGTGGCGGCGGCGGTGGCCTCGGCCCATCGGCGCGTGCGCTGCCCCGACGGGCCCGAGGCGGTCGTGCTCTCGGCCTGCTCGCGGCCGCGGCTCGGGCCCGGGCTCGCGCGGCCGAGACACAGCTGCACGGCCTCGGACACCGCTTGGCCACCGCCATCGCCGTCGCCGCGGCGCGCGGCTGCCTCGTCGCTCTCGTGGCCGCTCTCGCTCTCGTAGGTGAACCACTGGGTCTCGGGCGAGACGAGCCGCAGCGCGTTCAGGCATGCGAGCAGGCTCTGGGCCTGGATGGACGGGATGGACAGAGGCTGGCCGTCGGCGTCCGCCGTACCGGGGGCGCCGTCGGCAGCGACGACGGTGGTCGCGGTCGAGGCGGTGGTGAGGCGGCGCGCGAGTCGGAACATCGCCGCCGCCGCCACGCGGTAGTTGCCCTTCGAGACGGCGAAGCTGTAGAGGGTATTGTGGTAGGTGAGCGCGACGACGTGGCGCATGTCGCGGCGCTCCTGGCGCGCGCGGTCGGCGAGGATCTGCAGGACGTGGTCGGCGTGGCCGGCAAAGGAGTAGCTCGAGCAAAGCGGCGCGCCGTGGCCGGCCTCGACGAGCGCCAGCACAAAGCGGCGCAGGCACGGCCGGTGCAGCGCGGGCCGCGGCGCGAGGCGCATAAGGTGGTCGTAGGCGCTCTGGTCGTTGCCAAGCGAGAGATGCGTCGAGAACAGACGCCGCGTCACCTGCTCCGCTTGCGCGGGCGTGGGCGGCGGCGCCGTCGCGGCCAGCACGCGGTCGCCCACGGCGACGAGCTGCTCGCGGCACCCGAACTGCTCATACAGCGGCAGTAGCAGGGTCGCGTCGAATGCGGTCGCATGCACGCGGTGCTCCTCTGGGATCAGCGCCGCCAGTGCGCACGACGCCGCATCGGGCCTCGCCCACGCCGCGTCGGGGGCGTCGTTCGCTGCGGCAATCGCGTCACGGACATGGCGCCACGCGACGTCCGCCTTCTCGGGCTCGCCGCTGAGCACATGGAGCCATCCCCACAGGTACGCGACGGCCTGGTTGTTTGCGGGCAGGCCCTCAAGCAGCGTGTACGCGAGGTCGAGCTGCTGCGCGAGCAGGACTTGGAAGATGAGCCGCACGAGCTGCTCGGTCACGAGGTGGAAGTCCCTCGGATGCTGCGGCGATTGCGGCAGCAACCGCGACGGCTCGGCGTTCGACAGCCCAAGACGGCGCAGCACGCAGCGCGTGGGCCGGTCAGCGGCGTGGTAGAACAACAGGTAGGCCAGCGCGTCCATGTGGGTGGTCGGCGCCGGCGTCACAGGAAGCGGCAGCCGGAGGTGGTCCCGCTGCAGCGCGAGCGGCTTGGCGGGCGATGCCAGCGGCCGTATGGCCGAGAAGGGGACGTCGCCCTCGTGGCACGCGACATGCATCTCCCCGAGATGCACGAGCAGCGCCGTCCGCTGGACGAGCACGTAGGCCTGCCCGTACAGGTCCCAGTCGACCAGGTGCGCCAGCTTGCGGTCATTGTCGCTGGCGGCAGCGGCCACGAGGACGAGGAACAGCGCGGTGGCAACGCAGGCGCGGGCGCGGATCGCTTGGTGGAGCGCATCGGACTGCGCCGCGGCGGCGATCGGGTCGTCCGGAGTGTGGGCGGCGTCCGGCAGCGGGCTGTCCGCGAGGTCCGCCACGTGGCGGAGCGTCACGGTATCGATGTCGCGCAGTGACTGCGCCAGGTGGGCGCGCGCGCCCGCGTCGTCCAACAGGGCACCGAGGTAGTCGGCGGCCATCTGGACCGCGTGGTCGGGCGCGTTAGTCGGCGTGAGCGGCGGTGTGTCGATGCCGCGCACGTCACGCTGCAGGCACCACACGCGCTCGTCCGTCAGCACGGGGCTCAGCCGCCCCACGGCGTGCACATACTGGACGAGCCGCTGTCGTACGGACGCGCTGCGCAGCCTGTAGTGATGCGGTGGTGGCGTCTCGACGAACGACGCGGGATCGATCGCGCCCGTCTGCAGCAAGTACAGCACCTGGGCGGGATCGGCGACCCGCGTGGTCCAGACCTCGCTGCGCGTCAGCACGCACGGGAACGCCGGCATCGACGACAAAGGCGACGTCGGCGACGACAAAGGCGGCATGGCCAGAGCCCCGGCCGTCTGACTCACGGCCTGGGCCTGCAGGCAGAGCGTGATGAGCGCGACGCACTGAGCCTCGATGTGGCTCGCGGGGTCCGGATGCGCGTCGGGCGCCGACCGGAGCCCCATCATGCGCTGCGCAAGCGCGGCCAGCTCGGACATCGATGCCCTCGCCAGGGCCTCGGGGCTGACCTGCGGCATCAGCGACGCCATCGCATGGCGCACCATCGCGAGCGAAAACCGGTGCGGCGCCAGCACAAACCGTAGGTACGTCTGGATCGGCGGCTCGGTGCGGAACAGTAGTGCAGTCGGCCGCGCGTGGCGCTCTCGGATATCGTAGATCCGCTGCCACTGCGGCGGCGACGACGGACGGTGCGCGATCAGGTTCGCCATCCAAGCATCGCCGTCATCGATATCGCTGCCGTCGGCAGCGGCGGAGGCGGCGCCGTCCGCAAACACGCGGGCCTGCTCAGCGGCGAGCTGCGCGTACAGCGTCGCAGCAGTGCGGAAGTGTGCCAAGGGCACGGTCACGCGGCGCTGCACGATCTGGCGGCGGTGCTCGCTGAGCGTCCACAGTGTCAGCGGCGGCAGGCAGGCCTGCTCGCACTGGCGGCGCGTGGCAGCGGCGGTCGCGACACCAAAATCGACGAGAGCCTCCTCGAGCTGCTCGCAGTCGTCGGCCGTACGCAGCGTGTACACGAGCTCGGGTCCCGTCAAGCCACCCTTCGCGTCGATGGCGCCGCGCCAGAGCTGGAAGTGCGCGTCGGCGATCGAGGGCCTCGTCGCGTCGTCCGATGCATCGTTGACGAGCGACACAAACGGCTGGTAGACGACGAACTCAAAGGGCGTGACGCCCGTCGCGGCCGCGACGGCGCGCTGCGCCGCCGTCGTCGGCACCATCTTGACATACCGGCACGCTGCGGGCGGCAGCAGACTCGGCGGCGCGAGTGCCGAGGGCGATGACAGCGCGGCGACGTCGGCCGCGGCACCCGCCAGCCGCGAGGCCGGCGAGGCCGAGGCTGACGATGCGGCCGAGACATGCTGCAACGAGTCTACGGCGCCCAAGAACTTGCGGGTGTCCAGGCGCCAGAGGAGCAGACGCCGCGTCCGGGAAAGCGCGACGACGATATCGACCGGCACCGCGTCGCCATGGACCGCGGCGCGGAGCGTGTCGAGGGCGACGATGGCGTCGTGGGCATGCGTGCCGCCCACCGCGTGCCGCGGCGGCAGCAGCGCCGCCGACGCCCGCGTTCCAGCGGCTAGAGCCGACCGGGGACGGCCCGAGCCCTGCGTCAGCTTCGCGAGCAGCTGCGTCGGGCGCGTCGCGTAGTCCAACAGCGTCGCGTACGCCGTGGCCGTCTTGAGCGGCGAGATAACCCAGTCCTCGTGCCAGCGGTCGTCGCGCGGCGCGGGAGCGTCATCCGCCTCGTCATCAGCCGTCGCGGCGGCCGCCCAGGGGCGGTCGAGGCCCCCGCCCTCGCGGTGGGCCAGCACGATCTGCCCCGCATGCGCAATCAGGAGCACCGAGCGGGAGTCCACGAACCGGGCCGCGTGCCAGTCGGCGGCAGGAAGCGGCAGCGCGACCATGCGGAGGCCCGGGAGATCGACGGACACGGGCTGCGGCGCAGCAACGGCCGCCGGCCACGCGAGCCGCGTCGCGTCGGCGCTCGCGTGGTACGGCGGCACGGCGGCGGTGCCCCACGGCGTCTGGCGCAGTGGCGCGATGCCGAGCGGCCCGAACACGGCGTCGGCCAGCGCAAAGTGAAAGCGATACAGCGCGCCGCCCAGCGTCAGCAGCTGCACTGCGAGCGTGGTCGGCGCCCGCTCGTGCCGCGTGCGGCCGTCGGCATCCGCCAGCTGTTCGGCCACCAACGGCATCGGCAAGATCGCTGTCGGGAACAGCAGCTGCACGGCGGAGACGTGGCAGAAGGGCGGCAGGAGCACCGGCCCGGCGGCGGCCGGCCCGGCGGCGCCGGCGCCGGCGGCGCCGGCCGGCGACTGGTAGACGATGAGCTCGAGCGCCCGCGCGTCGCCGGAAAGACGCCAGAGGACGAAACTACCGGGACCTTGGAAGTGGGTCGGCGTGAGGGCGATGCGGCCCGTGCGCGGCGGCGGCGCGGCGCCGCCGGGCTTGGCGCCCGGACTGGGGCTCGCGACGGCGCCGGCGCCCGCAGCGTCATGGCCCGCGCCGCCATGATGGCTCGTGACCGCGGGAACAAACCGCGTCGGGACCGCGTCGAGGCTGTCAGGCCCCAGACGGGTCCGGCTCTGAACGTAGTACGTCATGACGAGAAGGCCGCCGGCGGCGGCACGGTCAGGCTCGAGCCGCCCACGTCCGACTCAACGTTAGAGGTGACGTAGCAACGGGCGACAGAAGCGGCGTGATACTTCGTCAGGGTGCGATCCTCGGGAGACGCGCCGGCTCCGAGACGCGTGGTCCAGAACAACCACGCAAGCGTGATGAGGACGGGTGGGAGACCCGAGCGCCTCGGCGCCTCGGCTCGGCGGGTGTCGCGCGGCGCAGCGCCTCAGGCGGCGTGGCCGGAGGACGTTGTGTCGTGTCGTGTCGTGTCGTGTCGTGTCGTGTCGTGTCGTATCGACGCGTGGTACGCGGGACTAATAAAAGGCGCGGAGAGGCCGCAAGGGAAGAGCGTCCACGGGGCGGGCAGCCGTGAGGAGAGCGTGAGCGAGACGCCCGTTTCAAAGGAGGGTTCGCGTCGTGGACAGGCGTCTAGCAAGCGCACACACCGTGTTGTCGTTGTCAGCGCTGTCAAGCGAGGCGCTAGCTGCCGCAGATGAGAATCTGCGGTTTAAGGCACGATCATCCGCGCGACGACCTCCGCCGATGGACCTCGGCGGAGGGGGCTCTGAGCGGCCCCGACTCGAGGACGCCAGGCCCAAGACAAAAGGGCTCGCTCGAGCCACCATCAAACCCCGTTGGGGGCTCCGAGGGGAAGGGCACAAAAGGGGTTTGCGCGAGGTAAAGCGATCGAGGTCCCACCGAGATTCGAACTCGGGTCATGAGATTCAAAGTCTCATGTGCTAACCACTACACTATGGGACATGACAATTTTGTTGTTGGACGGCGCCTTTAGTCTACCTGGAATCGATCACTTTCCGCCAGGTTCCATAAGGTTCCATGAGGTTCCATGAGATTCCATAAGGTTCCACGAGGTTCCATGAGGTTCCATGGGGTTCCATGAGGTTCCATGAGGTTCCACGAAGCCCATGGAACCACTCCCCGTCTGTAATGGACACGTGTCGCATGTCCCGTGGCAATTGCATCATATAGCGTCATTCCCCCTTTCCGCCCGATATGGCTGCACGCCACTGCGCCCCTCATCGGGAAAGAACGGAAAGGAGCCCCATGGAATGTGGCGGAGTGCATGGAACCCGAACGGGGCCCCCGTTATCGCATCTTGCGGGGATTCCATGGGGTTCCGCC
>ML014446.1:0-10218 GCA_003615045.1 Caulochytrium protostelioides
ACCAACTTGCCGTTGGTGGCATTGCACCACAGCATGGTTTCCTGGCGCCGGCGTTGCCCGAGTTTCAGGACCACGTTCGTCTGAGCACACACCCCAGTTTGCATCTTGGTCAGGATCCGATTCGTCTCGGCATGCGCCTGGGTCGTCCGGAACTCGTCGACCAGGACCGTGCTGAAGGGCTGGGCGCACACCTTGTCTGCTCGAGCCGCTGGAACGGCGATATCGCCCTTGCTTCCGGGGGCAAGCAGCGGGTGATCCTGATGGGTGTCGCTCACGTGGAGCTATGGCTTTTTGGTGCCCGCGATTCGCCGAATATGTTCCCCGGCTGGTCCCGGCCCCGCGACGCGGCATCGCGCGACAGGCCTGCCGGACGACGTCAGGTAACGTCGGATGTTCGGAACGGACTTCATTATATTGCTATAATTGCTCACGGAATAGAGCACCTGGGAGGAAGCGAGGGCAAGGTCGACAGCATGGAGGGCAATATAGAGACACTACGTTTTCGCAGACAGTGTGGCATGCATCGTTGCGCATCGGTGGTACCGGCGACGCTCAGCACAAGGTGCCGATAGAAGGTCATGAATGTTACGTCAGGCAGCTGCGCCGTTGTGACGTCCTCGACGCCGTTGAAGCCTCGCATCAGCAGGCCGAACAGCACGATGTTGACGATGTGGTAGCGCTGAGAGAAGGCCTCCACGCGCGCGCGCGAATAGCGTCTGGAACCCGCTGTTTGTCGTCTCGTCGCGAGTGCTACAACAGCGCGGCCTTGACCCCCGTCTCCGTTTCGTCCTTGCGCCGCTTCAGCTTCTCGGCACGGTCGGGCCGACGGCGCTTCGAGGGGACCCTTCAGGGTCATCATACGGAGGCGGCTCATGATAGGGGTTTTCGATTCGCACATTCATTACGCCCGGCTGTGCTTGCTCGCCATCCATGATCTGAATCATCGAACGCTCGTTCTCATTTGAGTCGTGGGATGTCACTTCTGAATAGGTGGGCAAGTGGAGAACCAGAGGGCCAACAGCCCGATATGATTCGCGAGGAATTTCCCAGTAGTGAGTCTCGCCGGCTGGCGGATTCTGGCGTGACGCAGTCTCACGCATTTTATCAATATCGGCTTCGAAAGATTGTAGCCACAGCAGAACAGGTTCATTGGCACGCCCATGATCATCTTTGAACCGGTCGTAGAGAGGCATATGAGTTTCTGGGAAAACTGCTTTTGAACCTCTGACAAGACGATCAAGTCGTACTTGACATTGGAAAATGTCGGCCATCAAGCGTTTGAAACGGTAGCTAGATGTCCCAATTATCCAGCGACGTTCTCGGCGTCTAGGATCGAGACAAAGCATCGGCGTCGGGTTAAAAAGCGGTAGAGATGGTTTCAGATGTATCTTCTAAAGAGTCGGCGGACAAAGACGCTAAGCCTGTCCTGCACAATGAAGCTATCTGCGCCAACACTTGTTCGCCTGTGGCTTTATTTGCCATCATATGTGGCAAGTCGAAGTCGAAGTAGTCGTAGACTGACACAACAAAAGTTACCAGCGCTGATGGTTCATGACGCCGAACGGCCTCCTCCCATTTGCTTCTCCTGATCCACGTCATACAAGAAACGGCATCGTCCAGGAAGGTTGCCAGAAAGATCCCCGACTGACCACCAAGAATGAATGCAATTGTAGTAATATCGCCGATGGCGCGAATTAAAGTATCCAGATCGGACCGAGATTGCAACGATTTCGCTGTCTCCAGCAGATGACGGAGGTTCTCCTGCCATGCCGATCTCATCGACCGGTACTTCATCGATCCCTTCTTCTTCAGGTCCTTGTCGACTTGATGGTACAGTACGTGATTAAACAAGAGAATGTCAAGCTGCATATAAAACACATGCCAAGCGGAATACATTTCCCGGGGGGGCACGAGCGCGTCATTCTGAGACGCGGAAGAGTCGCGTAAAGTTTGGCGCAGCATGAGCATGCTTTCTAGGCAGCTGCCTCTTTTGGTGAACGCGTGCCTGACAGCGTACGCCATCTCCGCCGGCGTTAGCGTTGGATTGTGCTGCAGATAGCGAATCAGGTGTGGCCGGAGATGCCAGGTTGGCTTGTCTTCACTTTCTCGATACACACGGTCATAAACCAGCCATGTAGTCTGCGCGGCAAATCGTGGAGCACTATCGTGATTGATTAAAGACTTCAACGGGAAGTGGGGCATTGGTGGGACGGGATAGTCCTCAAACGATGGGCTTAGAAACACAAAATTTTTATTCTCATGAGGGTCGAATCCAAAAGAGGAAAACCATCTTGATAACGGTCGAGAGACTTTCAGCCGTTCGAAAAGTCCACTAGCACTCCGCAATGAGATCGAATCGGCGCCATGAAGCGTCATGAAACAAGCGAGCATGGCTAGCAGGACGAGCCGGAGCCCGTCACGGCGTCCGCCATGACGCGTGCTGCCAAACCAACAAGGCATCTCAGCGGCGGAATGAAAGACGTGACGGTCGATGAGCACATCAAGATCGATGCGCCTGGCTGATTTGGAGTCTATGAGTGCGGTAGACGATGCGGTATGATATACGGCAATAATCAACTTCACAGCTGGAAGGCGGACGCTACGCGGATGCATTGGCAGTGTCGGGAATCATGATGAAACGACCCGCAGCGTCTATCACCGCGCCCAGGTCGATGTGGCGATCAGCAACGTCTATCGCCGAGCCCGAGGTCGAAGTGGCGACGTCCATCGTCTAGGCCTGCACGTTCGAGGGCGGTAGAGAAAGCCCCCCTTCCGCTATGGGTTGTCCTAGCTCGCCTTTGTAACGTCGGAGTTTTCAGTGGTCAGATAGCGCTTCATCCTGTGCGCTTGGGTCGCAGCACCTCACTTCTTTAGAAAGGGGAAAAGGAGAGACCGCCCAGCATTCATGGCAGCCGAGACAGCACGCGGGGACCATCACCGCCGAGCGCCCTGTCGCCAGCCCTGCACCGTTCTTGGTGTCATGGTCCGTGATGCGCCGGATGTGTCATACGACGAAGCGCTGGCAGCTCGGGTCTCTGGTCGGGGCATTGGTCCAGGGCGGCCGATGCAGCATCGTCCGGCACATGGCCAAGGGAAACACGTCGCTACGAGGGTGGCTGGGCCGTGCTGGTCGTGAAGCGAAGGCAGGGGCGGGGTATCCCGTGTCGCTGTGTCGCTGTGTCGACCCATCGCGAATGACGTCCTGCCGTCGAGCGGCTGCGGTGACGCCCTCGCTCACGATCGCGACGGCGGCGGGGCCCTGCCGCGCGTGGTGGATCCTCCGCCCTCGCGGTCCGGTGGCGGCAAGGCGACCGCACGCCACAGCGCCCCCGGCCACGCCCCCCATGCCGACCATGTCAAGGCGTCATGGGACGGCTCTCGGTCTCGGTCTGGCGTGGTCTCTCCCTAGCTCTCTCATCCATCCTTCCCGCCGTTGCTGCCGCCGCCACCGCCATCGTCGCCATGGTTGTCTTCGGACGGCGGAGCCGAAGGAATGAAGGTCATGGCGGTTTCCGCATGCCCTGCGCCGCCGTGCTGCGCCGTCTCGCCGGATGGCCTGCCCGCGCCGCGCGCGTGGGCGGACCGCGTTCCGTGGCCGCCAACCGCCTCCCGCCTGGCCACCCGAGCGCGACTCGCTCTGTTGCAAAGACCTCGTGGCCGTCTCGTGGCTCCCCTCCCGCTGTGCGTGCCGTCCCCGTTCTCGTCCCCGTTCTCGTCCCCGTTGCCGTCCTCGTTCCCGTCCCCGTCCTCGTTTCCGCCGCCCGTGCGGCATCCGACGCGCGTCACAGCGGCCGCTCGCAGCGCCGATTGCTGGCCCGGCCGTGCCGCGGAAAGCGTGTCGCCCGCGCCTGTCCCACGTGCTCGGCACGCTGTCCCGCGCTCTCGTTGCTGGGTTCGCGCTCTTGAAGCGCGTCCGATCGCGGTCCTTCCGACGCGTCGGCGGTGCGTGCCCCGCGCATGCGCGTGCCTCCGGAGACCGTCCTGGGACGTTGCGGCAGCGGCCTGCCGCTCCCTCGGCTTGACCCCTCAAGCCCCACCGGCGGGGTCGCGGGAGATCCGGTGCCCACGACGGCGTTCAGGTCAGGAAGGGCCCGGTCGAGCGGCGGGGTGAGGTCCAGCCGATCCGCTAGGTCCCGCTAAGCCACGCGAGCCACGGCCACCCGCGGCTCATGCGGCGCTGACGGCGCCTAGGGCTCGCATGGAGGGAGACCGGCCGGCCCACCGCTTCTTCCCGACCCCGCATAGCCCGACGTTGCGGCGCCTGCCCCTCTCGTCTCTCGCACAGCGGCATCTGCTGGCACACCAGACCAGCGCGCCGCAGGACCGCGACGCGGCCGGCACCCCGATGCACGGGTTGGAGCGGACGGCGGCGACGGCAGGGAGGGGACCTCCGGCCTCCGGCGCCAATGCGCTGACACCGCGTCCGCCATCCGCCGCGTCGCTCTCGCCGTCGCCGTCGCCGTCGTCGTCGCTGTCGCCATCGCTCTCGCCGCCTTCGAATCGGCCGCCCTCACCGAGCCCGCGGTCGCTGTTCGGCCGATCCTGGCGTTCCCAGTCGGCTTCACAGCCTTCGGCGACTGCTAACCCGCTGGCGACCCCCAGCAGCGCCGATGTCAAAGCCGCCAAAGAAACCGCGAAGTCCAAGAGTATGAATCCATTCTACTTGCTGTCCAAGTCCTTCTCCCACCACCGCGTCTCGAGCGCCAGTTCGGCATCGCATGCATCGTCGCGGCTGTCGCTCTCCGATGGCAGTATCGGCGGCGGCAGCAGCAGCAGCAGCAACGGTCGGATCAGCGGCAGTAGTAACGACAGGGTCGGTCCGCATTTCACCCCCGGTACGGCGGAGTCTGGCTTGCTGTCATCCGCTCCTCCGCCGTTCCTTTCACCACCGGACACAACTTTGGCCGCAGACGGTCGCTCCATGAGCTGGTCGGAAGAATGTCACGATCTTATGGTCGGTACCACGGGCACGGGTCTGATCCCATCGTTCAACGTTGCGGCCTCCCTCCCCACGGGTGCCGACCCAGCCGGCGAGCTCACTCTACCGCTGGCCCCGGCATCGGCCTTGACCTTCCCCGCCGTGTCCACTGACGACGGCGGCATAGGAAGCGGCGGCGACACCGACGGCAACTCCCCCGTGGCTTGGCCATTGCCCACCACCACAAGTGCGCGCCTGGCTCTCTTATATGCCTACTCGGATCCGCCGGTGCGCACCGTCAGTCGCGATCATCCGTTGGCCTCGACGGCTCCCCCGACGAGCGCGGGGCCGCTGTCAGCATCGCCGCACCCGCTCACGGCAGCGTCGCCGCCCGCGCTCCCGCAGCCGCCGTCCGCCTCGTCGACGCTGTCGCCTTCTCCCTCGCCGCAACCCTTTACAGCGATTCATCCATCCGAAGCCGCGTCGGCAGTGCCGCTGGTGACGGCCCTGGCGACGGCCCTGGCGACCCCGGCGACCCCGGCGTCATCCAGCCCCGCACCCGCTTCCTTCCGACCGCGTGCTTCGTCGGCAGCGTCCTCGTCCTCGTCGCTCACCGCATCGGCCCCTTCCGCCAGGTTCCACCCCTCCGCAGGTCACCCCGCGACGGCGACGGCGACCGCGCCGCTCCCCATCACCGTCACTACGGCCTTGCCGCCGACGACGGACCGCGCCCCCGGGAGCGCTTATCGCCTCGCGAGCCCGAGCGGCGCCGCACCGTCGCGCCCAGTCGCCCCGCGTGGTGTGTCCCTGCTGGAAACACGGAATGCGCCGTCGGCATCCTCGCCGGCGTCCTCCTCGTCCTCCCCTGCCGAGCCCGTCGCGATACCGGCACGGCCGCCATCGACGCCGTCGCATGTCTCGCGCCACGGGCGACCGCCGCATGCGCCCGCGCGGTCACCGGCCGCTTCGGCCCCGTCGCGTCACGACCACATCGACGCGCTTGGACGCAGTCCTCCCGACATACGCCATGGCCCGCGGGAGGCAACGTTCCGCCCGGTACCGTCGCTAAACCGTGGGTCCACGCTCGAAACGCCCTCATCGGCCGCCGCATGGCCGTCGCGGACATCAAAGAATGGCGACGGCGGCGATGGCGACGGCACTGACGGCGACCGTGATGATCGCCACAGTGCGGCGTCGTCACGCGCGACGCGCTCGCTCTCGCATGGCGCCCATCCGCGGCCCCGCGAGCGGCATCGCGAACGCCGCCGCAGCCCGGCGCACGCGTCCCGCTCGCCGACATCACCGAGGAGCATCGCGTCCTCTGCCCACAGCAGTGGCGGGCCCAACTCCTCCACGCACCCCATGATGCATGAGCTCGAGCGCGATATGCCGGACTCGGCACACCTCTTTTGGGTGCCGGCGCATCTGCACCCGGAGCCCCACCCCCGCGAGTACCAGCGCGCCCTGAACACTGGGCTGGGCGTCTCCGTCAGTCCGACCGCCTCGCCCGTGGTCGGGGCGGCCTCGCCGGCGTCAGTGGCGGTCGCAGCCGCCGGGGCGTCGGTGCCGTCCCCCGACGGTGGCCCGGTCGCTGCTGCGACCTCAGCGGGTCTGTCGGCGACCGTGAGCATGAGGATCGTCTCGCCGCCGCGCGTCACACTGGACCCCCGCGGATCTCCCGAGCGCGGCACTTCGCTGTCTCTGGCCACGGGGAGTCGGCGACCCCTTCGCCCGCTGGGCACTGAGGCTAATCCGATCCGCAAACCGACCACTTCCACGATGCGTCGCACCAAGAGCTTTGCCGAGCGGCATGTCAGCATTTTGCCGGACGCGACGGAGCACGCGTTGACGACAAAGACAACGACGGTGCGCGGTCGGCACCGTGATGGTGGCAAGGACGGCTCGGGCAATGGAAGCCCTGCTGATAGCGACGCCGAGGACGATCAGGAAAGTGAGGGCGACCGTCGCCGTAGTCGGCCCGGCACGCTCACCCGCCATGCCACGCTTCAGCCGACGGCGGTAGGCGCCTTGTCGCCCCCGTCGTCTCGGGCTGCGACCCGCCCGTTCTCGACGAGTGGTCGCATGGTTGATGATACCGAGACAGCCCTTCCGCCGCCGACCTCTTCTGCATGGACGTCCGTGGCAGCACCCCCGCGATGGGCGAGTGGCGGCCAAAGTTCGTCTTCTGACTTGGCGACCCCTTCCAAGCCTGCGGAGTCCGTCGCAGAGACGATCACGACCACGTTCGCGGCCACGACCATGCCCCATGGACCTTCTCCGCCGCCGCGAATGCCCATGGGAGCTTCGATGGCCGCCATGACAGGCACCTCGGCAGCGACACCGGTAGCAACGACGACGAATGCTCACCAGGTCGATCCTGGCAACGCGGGGTGGTGGCCCCTGGCGCCCACGTCGTCCTATGATGCGACCGCCATTCGCGTGATGGTTCCTTCCCAGACGTCCTACGCGTCATCCACATCGGTCTCGGAGTCGCTGGTGGCGTCTCCGCCGCCGCCGCCAGGGGACCCTTCGCAGGCCCTTCTCGTCTCTCCCTCACGCTCCGGCGCGCCCGTCGCCAGGTCTCCCGTGGCGGCCCCTCCCCACGCTGCCCCCGCGACGCCTATGGCCGACTCCGCCACCCCATCGTCCCCTGGGCCTGACCCGCGCCGGGCGCCGGGCCTCCCGGACCCTCGCGCCAACGCGGACATCTCCGTGGGCGGTATTCATGCTCCCACCCTCGCGGGAATCACGATTTCGCCCCTCCAGTTCGATTTCCCGGCCCTGAGCGGTCCGTCCGAGCCGCTCAAGCCATCCACGCCGTCGAGCGCCGCGATACGCGGCGATCCCTGGGGCCAAGCGTTGGCCGTGTCGCCGGCGCCGGCGCCATGGGGGCCCGATCCGGCGCGTCCATCCACGTCAGGGGCGGCCGCGGCGCCGGCGCCGGCGCCGGCGCCACCGCCGCGGACGCTCTCGTCGCCGCACTTTCGTGGTCGCGCGGACGCGCTGTCGGTCTCCGACGCGTCGCCCCGCGCCCAGTTCCTCGCGAACCCGAACGAGGCGCCTGCGCAGACGCTCACGCAAAGCGCTGAGTCCGCGCTGTCTCCTGAATGGCATGCGGTGTTTGCTGCGGCGACGGCCGGCCTGCCGTCGACCAATGCTGCCGTGACGGCCGCGACGGACGCTTTGGCTCCTCGAGGGGAGACGTCCGCGCAGACCCCACGGTCTACGAGGGCTCTGCTTCACGTCCAAACCATCCGCCAGACGGAACATAGTGCCGGCGTCCACGGCGACTGTGACGAGGGTCCTCTCTATGACGCACATGACGCGGCGGGAGCGGACAGCGGCGGCGCCCATCACAGCACCGCCACTGGCTTGATTTCGGCGGTTGAAGCCGATCCCGGCGGCGTGGGCCTCATGCTGTTGTCACCCCCGGATCCATCGGCAGCATCGTCCAGCACCACCCCGCCGCTACCCCTACCGCTGCCATTGCCGCTGCCACAGACGCCTCCGCTGGCGACCACATCCCTGGTCTCGTCGGGTGGTTCTCTGCCGCCCCTGAGTCTCGTAAGTCCCGGTGACGCGCTACGTGCCCGCTCGGACATGCGCCAGGACATGCGCCAAGACATGCGTCATGGTCTGGGCATGGGTGTGTCGCCGATGGCCTCGCGGCGCTCGTCTGAAGCGCTCAATGTGAATCTGGATGTGGACCGAACGTCGCTCGCGGAGTCCAGCGACAGCAAATCAGAATCCCGCAAGAAAAGGAGCTGGGGCTGGATCGGCAAGGTGCTCGGAAAAGGGGCGTCGTCAAGCAGTAGCAGTAGCAGCAGTAGCAGCAACATCAGCGCGCTGTCGCTGGATGCCGAGACTGCGTCTATCGTCTCGCTTCCGGCCTCGATGGCATCGATGGCCGCGAAGGCCAAAGCCAAGGCGTCCAAGATGGAGCGCAAAAAGAAGCGCGGCAGCAAGAAGGCGCCCCCGGTCGACCGGGGGCTTATGACACATGTGCGTACCCCTGCGGGGCATAGCATGGTTCCTGCCGATGACCCGTCCAGCGAGCACTGGGGCGTGTCCGACTGGATCGCGACTGGGCCCGAGGGTCAGCCCACCCTGATGGCCCAGCGGTATGGCGACTCGGGCTCAGCGCAGGCGGTGCTTGCCACCGAGCGTCCTGGATCAGTGCCTGCCTTCCGATGGGCGGGCGCTGAATCCTTCTGCATTGGTGGGCAACCGCGCTTCGCGCCGCTGATCGAAAAGGCCATGTATCGTCTGAGCCACGACAAGCTCGCGCGCTCTCGCCGCGACCTCGGCGACCAGGTGCTCATCTCCAACCTCATGCTCTTCATCCTCTCGGTCCACCAAGACATTACACTCAACCGTCCGCAGGCCCGCCAGGGCTATCTGTCGATGCGTGGAGGCGGCGGGCGCCGCAAGCGCAGCCGTCGGCGCGCTTTGGCCCGCCAGCAGATGCAGCAAATGCAATTGCAGATGCAGGCCGACGCCCACGGGGCCTCCGGAGGCGCCGACGGCCCCGGCCGCTCCCTGGGAACGCCCACCTCCGGACCCTTCACGACGCTGCCTTCTGCACTTCGCCAGCCACACCCGCTGGCTCAGATGAGCGATGGCTCGGATGGTGGGGGCCGCAGCGCCGGCAGTGAGGGCTGCCGTCGCCCTCGTTCTCGTTGCCGCCGTGCCAGCAACAGCAGCAGTAGCAGCAGCAGTAGCAGCAGTAGCAGTAGCAGCGACAGCAGTAGTGGCAGCGGCAGCAGCGCGAGCGGGAGTCGCCGTCGTAGCCACGGCCATATCAGCCGCCCCAGCGACGACGACGCGGAACGGATGCTGACGACGCCTTCAGCAGTGCGCTCGTATCATGATGCCTCGCATCGCATTTCTTCCCCCGGGATCGCACAACACGGCGGCCCCGGAGCCGGACCGAATTATAGCGACTCGGACGAGACGTCCGATGATAGCCGTGGCCCTGAGGACGACGACGACGATGACGACGATGACATGCCGCTCGGGGTACTCCAGCAACATAAAAATCACCAGAACATGCGTTGATCCCTTTTCTCTGACCGAACGACGTGGTCGTTCTTTTTTGTATTTTTTCGTAATCCTCTCACGCATTCAAATGGAACTGGATTCGTTTCTCGTTTTTTTCTTTCTTTTTCTTTTGATTGCTGGAGTGGTGCTGCGCGCGGGTCTGGAAGCCGTCGAGACCGTCACGGCGCGCATGGCGCTCTACGCCTTCGCCACGACCCTTTGGGCCAGGCAAGCGCGTCGGCCTGAGGGCGCGGATGCCG
>ML014447.1:0-10204 GCA_003615045.1 Caulochytrium protostelioides
AAACATGAGCTTACATTGCCGGTGGAAGCTGGGTCAGACATGGCGGTATATGGAGGGGAGCAGCGAACGGATAGCGAGATTTGTCAAAGAAAGGTGATCTGCTGGGCCGTCATAGAAGACAAAGTACGTGCATCGCGAGACGCACAGAGCGATCAACATCCAGGACAGCGCGAGCCATTGGCACGAGAAGCCGTCGTCTAGGGTCATGGCCGCCCGCACATCCTCCAAGTTGCGACAGATATCACGGAGGTTGCTGCGACATAACGGCGTGCCTATATCGTCCGGACGAGAGCACGGTCGCCCCCCTCGAGCAGGGGGCCAGGTGACCCCGAGTGGATCGATGTGGCGCCCTGAGCGCGGGTGTGGCGGGCTCTGTCATCGGGGTGTAGCTGGGACGCGACCACAACGGCGGCGCCTTCGTAGCAAGGAAAGCCTTCTGCCATCAAGTGTCGAGGCCCATGCCGTCGTCACAGTCCCGTGGTACGTTTGTGCCGCATAGACATTCGCCGATATTTTGTGCTGGATGATTGGGGCAGAGAGACGTCGTGCTTCGGTCGTGCAAACATCCGATCGACGCATCAACGACCGCTTGGAACGCATGCTATGAGTGTTCTCGTTGGATGAGTCGGCCCTGAGCTGCCTTTGCCCTGTGATCATCATGATCATCGATCATCAGCGATGGTCATGTTAGGGAGATCCGGTACGATCAGCTGGCAGAAGCACATGCCTCAAGAGACATCTAGAAAGCACTCAGCACACCGCCAATGACTTTGGCACTCCCCACCCTCACCCGGAGGTGTCAGGCGGTCACTTCGCGCTACTAACGTGAACATAGCCTTCTCGGCGAAGCTTAGAAGTAAGTATAAGTAGAAGTAAGGATTTGGGCCAGGGTATATCATACAAAAACCAGGACACCCAGGTCCATGGCAGTCGGCCTGAGGACATTGTTGACAGGGCCCAGCAGAGTTGAAAAACAGCGAGGGCGAGGTTATACGGCAGGCTTCCCTACGGAGCGCATCCACTCCATCCCATCCATCCCGTCGGGTAAGCTCCTTGTTTTACATGGACGACTTGCTATAAATAATCTAAGAAAATCAAAGTTAATTTAAATCTAAAAAGAAATCTTCGCATTGTCAGCTCCTAGAAGCGATAAGAAGCTAAGGCACGATATGTTTTTTCAAAATAGGAGCTAAATAGGCAGAATCAACTGCTGCTTCCGCGGTAACACGCGATGTGCCATGAGGACTTGCTGAGCTGTCCTCAAAGGAAGGTGTACGTGAAGGATTGGATTGTTTCTGTTCAAAATCATACTTCGGTTGTTTCTTCAGCAGCAATGCAGTTCGGAGCCCAAAGTTTTGCCGACTTTCATAGGCCATGTCGACTTCTGAGCCGAGATTCGGAAGATCGCCTAATAATAAGGCTAGTGGAGCCGCATACGATTTCGGTTTTACCGTTTTTTTCGGATTACGGGGGCGGGCAAAATTAGTGAGCCCGTTCTGGGGTACGTATGGCATCGAACGGCCGAAGTCGTCTATTTCAATTTGGCGTCTACCGATATATATCTTATGATTCCGCTCCAGCGTTTCTTGAGTATCCCGAAGGCCTTTTCCGATCTTCGCTTTTGGATTTGACTGAATGATGTTTTGAAGGCGTGTGACACGATCCAGAAACTCAGCGACTAGGTTTTTTAGCCCAGTAGCCCGTGCTTCCAGCCTTTGGAGGTATCCGGCAGCTTGGTCTTCGGTCAAATCAGCTTCAAGGTAGGGAGCGAACAAAGTTTCCAAAGCTTTATAAAGGGGTTCCTGAGCCCCTCGGAGGTGTTCTCCGACCCATTTCGTAAGCTCAACGACTTTTGGGTCGACAGATGCGCTGGGACTGTGGGCCCGCTTGTACTGCGTGACCGCGTAGAGTAAAATTTTAATCTCATCCTGAGGCGAAAGGGGCCGAAAGCGTTTGGCAAATTGGAAAAACGCGAATACAGGTTCATACTCTCGGGTCCAAACTTGCAGCAGTGGATCCTCGAGCATACGCACAGAGGAGCCGTCATATAGTGTGATCGTTTTTGGAACTGTGGCGATCCATTCTCCCCAGTCTGACATCCATTCCGCCCACTCATGGGGTTCTAAGCGCGTCAGAAAGGTGCTCTGTTCACTCTTGGATAGCACGATGGGCACTTATTCATCAAAGAAGTTATCGAGACCGTACTTTCCGTAGGAGGCAAACAGCTGAAGATACAGCTGTCTATTTGGCTGGACATCGTGCGGGTGAATAATTCTGAGGTACCACGACCGGGACACCTCGGCGCCAAGCTGGAAGGAATCAGATAGGACTTGAGGTGGCTGCAACGCGACTGGGTTTGGGGGATCTGCGAACCTCGTCGAATCAGAGACTTGGGCAAGCGATTGATGCTCAGAAGGCCCCTGCGGCGTGCTCGTCTCTCCATCCGATGGCAATTTCGTGGATGGATGTGGGGCCATCGAAAGCGTTGTTTGGGATTGATCGGCTCGATTGGAAGGAACACCGTTCAGATTGGTTCGAAACATGTTAAGCTCCAACGGTGTCTCCCACGAAAACCCGTCAGGAAACTTATCGGGTGCAACAAAACCATCATCATTTACCACAGGCTGTTGATTGCTAATCAGGCTGGGGGTGGCACGGACGCCGAGGGAAGCGCAGAGCACGGCGAGAAGAGCCATGCCGAACGTCACCAGGGCAGAGCCCCAGCCAAAAGAAACGGCCCGATGGGAAGCCATGGCAGGATGGCGCGGCAGGATGGTGTGTGGGCCAGGGTTAAGCACGATGCAGGACCATGCAGGGGTATACGAATGATTGAAACGAGCGTTGGGGAGCAGGATGAGACCGAACAGGCCGGGGAAGGATGGGATGGGATGGCACGACGGAGGGGGAGGGGATGAATGCAGCTAGGGGACATGGGGTGGGATCAGAGCAGCGCCGCGAGAAAGGCACGTGCATCGAGAAGACAATGACGGTGCATAGAGCCGCAGCAACGCGCAAACTGACGTCTTGTACGGATTGCACATGTCTCCATGCACGGTCTTGCTTTGTAGGAACTAGAGAAAGCTTCCGTGCAGTGACGGCCACATGCACGCTGCACGTTTATGCATAGGCGTCTGCCGGAGGTCGCATCCGCTTCAACGGCTGCACCTGCACCCACAACACTCAACAACGGAAAGAGAAGGACATGACGAAGTGTGTGACACCGCGATACCGATGGCAGATTTCGTGCATAACAACGCCAACGCCACTCTCCTCGGTCCCCCATTGAGGCCTCACTGACGACTCCGGGCATGGGGTTCAGCGGTCTCCCGTTTCGCTCTAAGAGAGGAGCGGAGTTTGTGCAGATATAGTTTGCTACTGGCAACTGGGCAACTGGGTCCCCAGCCATGCGGACGCACGGCCCATCCCGGGTCCGGAGGAAGGGACCCAGCTCATGCAAGCTCAGGCATTGTTTTGCGTCGTAAGACCCCCGTAACTTTCAGTAATCTTTCAGTGGGGCGGTCTCGAAGGGCTGCCCATGACTTCCTAGGGATTTTTGTTTAACGCGGTCGTCCATATATTGACCCAATGCGCACACCGTGCCCTCAGTGGTGCCCCCCAGGGGTCCCCCCACCGAGGCCGTAACGCATCTTGGTTCAGTGTCAGATGACTTTGCCGACCACGGACCGCATCCTGGTTTGCTCCGGGATGCGGCACAGCGCTATCGGTCTGGCGGGTCAGGCCACCCGGCGTCGGAGGTTCCACGCGGCATGGAGGTCGCGGTTCACCTACTTGCTGTGGGTGGCTTCATTGCCGGGGGCGGCTTCATACCATAGCAACCCTCGGACCACGATTCCCTGCCGCCGGCATTGACCGGGTTTCAGGACCACATTCGTCTGGGCGTCCACCCGGGTCTCGCCGACCGGGG
Organism: Caulochytrium protostelioides; assembly: GCA_003615045.1. Lineage (NCBI taxonomy): Eukaryota > Fungi > Chytridiomycota > Caulochytriomycetes > Caulochytriales > Caulochytriaceae > Caulochytrium > Caulochytrium protostelioides. Next base: position 3,926 of record ML014447.1, read on the forward strand.
TGGCCGGCGGCAGCTCGGTCGGTTGGGCACCCCCGCGAGCATTGTGGGGCGGGTTGATCCGCGTCGGTTCGGTCGAGCGAGCGCCCGACCAGGTTTTCCGGACTCAGTGGACGGCGCGGTCGGGTTCGCCCGCGTCGGTTCGGTCAGGGGGTTCGCCCGCCCGGGACGCGGGAGAGGCCGGCACCTTCTTGGCTCCTAACCCGGTGTTGGTGGGATCAATCACCCCGTAACAAGCCTTTGTCCCCGCCAATCTGTGCCGGGCACTCGTGTTTCAGGACCAGATTGATCTCTGCGTGCGCGGGCGCCGTGGGGAACCGTCGGCCAATCAGGCTCGTAAGCGCTGAGCACACGCCTTGTACGCCCGAGATGTTGGAGCAGAGACCTCGAGATGATGACCGCAGGCTTGCCCTTCGTGATCTCTGCATGCCATGCGAACGGGCTAAGCGGACGCCTCGTAGGCGCCCGCTTCCAAATGCCGGAACGAACGCTCGCCCTCGGTCGCCGCGCTCTGCACGTGCGGCGGTTGCGTGACGACGGCATGCGGCGAAGGCGGCGCCCCAGAGGGTTCCAGAGTGGGGGGCGGTGTTATCCGGCCAGGCCGGAAGGCCGCGCCACCCCGCTCACGCTGCAGCCCACATGCTCCAGCGCCGCCACGGCCCTTGCGAGCACGGCCACGACACGTGGAGCCTCGCTACCCGCGATGGCCATTGCTTGGCGACGCGCCCACGGCGGCGGCGGCGGCGGCGGCGGCGGCGGCGGCGACGGCCGGCAAGAGCGCGTCCTTGGCTCGACCACCGCCGCGCATCAACCTCCGCAACAGCATCCGCTAAAATGCATCTGCTAAAGCAACGGCAGCACCGGTGCGGTGAATCGTATAAAGTCAACGCGTCAGAGGCATGGACAGTCTGCAGCACGTGTTCGTCGGCCCCGTGGCCGGTCGTCCCTCGCATCGGCGGCCGTGAAATGCTGTTGGTGGTTTCAGACCGCTGACGTGACGCTGCTGTCGGGCGCCGACGAGTGCCGACGACGACACCGACAACGGCGACGACTGGACGGTCCGAACCACGACGATCCGGATCTCGACGACGCGCTTTCTTTCGTTCGCTCCCGCCGGCCGGCTCGCCCACCCGGCTTCGGGCATCATCCATGGCTTCCTTGCAGCTGGCGTCGGCGGTTCCCGCTGTGGCCGCGCGGCCGGCGGATCTCCACGTCTCCGAGCGCCTGCCGGGAGATGATCGATGCGGCCTGGATCCGGTGATGGCCGGTGAATCCGCGTCGTGGCCGGCTTGGCCAAGCATCCTGCCGACGGCTGCGGGGGCGAAGCGAGAAGCGCCATTGTCGTCGTCGTCGTCGTCGCCGTTGTCGCCGCTGCCGTCACCGTTGTTGCTGGCACCCCAGGCGGCGGCGGATGCGGCAGCGACGACGGCCACGGTCCCTCGCATCCATGTTCAGCTGTCCCAGGTGGGTCTGACGGCCGTGGCGCGGGAAACGCTGCGGCCATGGCGCCGCTCCGTGATCCCGCTGCTCCAGGCGTGCGATCTGGACCTGCCCCCTGGCCGGGTCCTCGCGGTCCTCGGGAGCAGCGGCAGCGGCAAGACCACCCTGCTCGCGGCCCTCGCCGGACGGCACGCCGGCCTGCGCCTCACGGGCGATGTTCGCTTCAACGGCACGAGGCCGCAGCCGTGGGTCGACCGTGGACACGTGGCATATGTCGGTCAAGACGACGTCTTGCTGCCGCACCTCACGGTTCGCGAGACGCTCCAGTACGCCGCGCGGCTGCGCGGGGCGCGTCGCCGAGGCCCTGACCGAGGTCATCATGACCCTCAGCATGGTCGGCAGTCTTCCCGCGGCGGCGCTGGGGGCGCTGCCGACGCCGCCGGGGGTGATGCGACCGTCGCAGCCGTGATGCAGCAGTTGGGACTGACGGCGTGCGCCGACCTCCGCATCGGCGACGGCCACCACAAGGGCCTGTCCGGGGGCCAGCGCCGCCGCGTGTCGGTCGCCGTGCAGCTGCTGACGCGCCCGTCGCTGCTGCTGGCGGACGAGATCACCACGGGGCTTGACGCCGCCACGAGCCTCGCGTTGATGGAGACGCTGCGCGGCCTCTGCCAGACCACGGGGATGACGCTCATCGTCACGATGCACCAGCCGCGCACGCGCATCGTGGCTTTGCTGGACGCCGTTCTCGTGCTCGCCAAAGGCCGCACCCTCTTCTCGGGCCCGTGCGCGGCGGTCATGCCGTACTTTGCCGACCTTGGCTTCGTCTGCCCCGCTGCGACCAACGCTGCCGACTGGCTCGTCGATCTGGCTAGCGTCGACACGCGCACCCCGGCCGCTAGCCGCGCCACCCGGCGCCGCGTGCTCGCACTGGTCGGCGCGTGGCATACACCTCGGCGCTATGCCGCGTGGCCCGCCCCGCCGGGGTCGTCGGTACTTCCGCTGGTCGGGGACCCTGCTGCCGATGCCGCCGCCCGCACCGCCGAGCGCGCCGCGGAGGCCTCCCGGCGCGCCGGCCCGCTTCGTTTGCTGGGCCGCTTCCACGACGCCCCCGGCGAGACGAGCGGGACGGGCGCCCGCGCGGAGGGTGATGCGGACGACACAGGCGACGCAGATGACGCGGACGGGGCCGGCGTCACTGGCGAAAAAAGACCTGCGGCGGACCTCGCGGCAGACCCACCGTCGACGGCATGGCGGCATGTGGTCGCGGCCGTGGCCGCCTTTTATGCCCCCGAGACCGCCACCACCGCCGTCGCCGCCGCCGCCGCCGCCGCCGACGGCCACCATTTACCCGTCGCGACAGCGGCCATGGCGACGGCCGTGATGACGCCGTGGTGGTCGCAGGTGGCCACTCTGACACACCGCCGCGTCATCACGCTTCTCCGCAACCGCCTGACGCTGCTTGGCGGGATCGGCATGGCGGTGCTGACGGGCATCGTCTACGGTGCCATTTTCTACCAGCTCGGAGAGACGTTGGAGGGCGTGAACGGTCGGCGCTCGTTCCTTTACATCAGCGTCAGCATCCTGAACTATATGACGTTGGTCTACTTTACGTACGAGCTGACGCTGGAGCTGCGGCTGGTGGACCGCGAGCGTCAGGACCGCATGTACCATGTGGCGCCAGCTATGGCGGCGTGGTGGCTCAGCCACCTCGCCTATATCGTCCTCGTCGTCACCCTCACGGCGGCGATCATGTATGGCATGATCGGCCTGCGGTCGGGGGCGAGCCACTTCGGCGTCTACCTAGCCGTTCAGCTGCTGACGGCCGCGGCTTCCATTACCATCGCGTGGGTCAGCGCCAGCATCTTCCGCCATTTTGCGCAGGCCAGCGTGGTTTCCAACTTCATCTTCCTCATCTGCTCGATGAGCTCCGGCTTCTTTGTGCCGCTGTACCGCATTCCCGTTTACATGCGGTGGATCAATGTCATTGACTACATTCGGTGGGGGTATACGCTCGTCATGATCAATGAGTTCCACGGCCATCGCTACGCGTGCCCCGCATCCACACCCACCGGAGCCTGTGACGGCGACCAAGTGCTCGCCACGATCGGCATCACTGACCTGAGCTCGTGGCCTGGATGGACCGGCGTCGCGCTCCACATCATCATCTACACGCTCGTCGCTTATCTCATTCTCGTCGCGTTTCCCCAGACCGGCACGCACGCGGCGGCAGCAGCATCGTCGCCGTCGCCGCCATCATCATCGTCATCATCACCGCTGCCATCATCGGCAAAGCGCAGTGATGCCCGCCAACCGGCCGATGGAATGGTCGAGTCCGCCGCGGGCGACACAACTGTCCACGCGGCCGTGCTGCTTCCGGCGCCCGCCGTGACTGTCACCCTCGACGTTTACACCCTTCGACTTGCGGCAGCTCCGCCCGTTGAGCTGGCCGACGCCGCTGCGGCCGACGCCGACGCTACCGCCGCCACCATCATCAGGGCGTCCCATCGCACCACATGGAGCGAGGCGCTGACCGCTTGGCGGTCGCCGCGGTCTCGTCTCGCCGCTTCCCAAGCCCCATCCGAGATCCCGATGGCAACGGTGGCCGCTCCCCCGGCTGCCGCCAACATGGCCGCTGTCGCCGCCGCGCCGGGCGCGCCGCGAGACACGGCCTGCGCCGCGCCGAGGCTTGTTACAGGCCTTGCCGCGGCCGATGGCGCCGCCCATGCTGTATTGCCGGCGGCAGCCGCTGCACCCGGCGACCGTCTGCTACTGGACCACGTGTGCGCGACGTTCCGCCCGGGCACGCTCAATGTCGTGCTGGGCAGCAGCGGGTCGGGCAAATCGACGCTGCTGACCGAGATGATGCAGCGGTCCTTCCGCGTCGCGGGCGACGGCGGGCTGCTGTCGGGCGCCGGTTTCCCGCTCAAACGCCCCGGCGGTCGACACCGCGTGCAGCGGTCCGGCGCGGTGCTGTACAATGGGCGCCGGTTGGACGCCGACTCGGTGGCAGCCACCTGTGCGTTCGTGTCGCAGGAAGACCACCATCTGCTGCCGGGGCTCACGGCGCGGGAGACGCTGTGCTTTGCAGCAGAGGCGCGGCTGCGGGGCCTGCTACGGAGGGAGCAGCATGCGCGCGCGGCGCGGGTCCTCCGGGCTCTGGGGCTGAGCGACTGCAGCGAGACGCTGGTCGGCGGCCTCCACGTGAAGGGCCTCTCGGGTGGCGAGCGCCGCCGCCTCTCGATCGGGGTCCAGATGCTGACTGAGCCGAGCGTGCTGCTGGTGGACGAGCCGACGTCCGGGCTCGATGCGTTCGTGAGTGCGTCGGTGCTGCACCTGCTCGCTGGGATCGCGCATCACGGCGGCCGCACCGTCATCTGCAGTCTGCACCAGCCGCGCTCGGAGGTCTGGCCGCTCTTCGACCACGTGCTGCTGCTCGCGGAGGGCGGGCGCCCCGTCTACGCGGGGCCCGGCGCCGGGCTCGCGCCTTACCTCGCGCAGACGCTCGCGACCCCGCTGCCGCCGCTCACCAACCCCGCCGACTGGGCCCTCGACGTCAGCACGGTCGACCGCCGCGATGCTGCTGCCGCTGCCATCACGGCTGACCGCCTCGCCGCGCTGCTGCGGGCCTGGTCCGCTCGGGAAACCGCTCGCGAAGCGGCACCGCCTTCCCCCCGGCAGGAGGGCGGCGCGGCAGCGGCGGTGCGGACGGACCCCGCCGCGGCCACGACCACAGCAATCGCAACCGCGCGCGAGCGGCCCGCGCTGACGCTGGTGCAGGCGACCGGACTACTGATGCGGCGCGACTGGCAGAACGTGCGTCGCCAGGGGGATCTGGTCTCAACGCGGATGGCGCAGCTGCTCGCGATGGCCGTCGTGTTCATGCTGTACTTTATCCGGTTCCGCCACGATCAGCCGGCGATTTTGTCGATGCTGGGCTTCCTCCAGCAGACGGGATCGTATATCTTTATCGGCACGCTGAACTGTCTCGCGCTGTACCCGCAGATGCGGAACCAGTTCCGCAGCGAGTGGCCCGAGCGCCTCTTTACAGCCTCGGCGCTGTTCTGGGCCTACACGCTGACCGAGCTCCCCTTCGAGCTTATTGGCAGCCTGCTGGTCGCCGTCATCAACGTGTACGCGGTCGGCTTCACGGCCCATGGCGGCAACCTGTTCATCGTGTGGCTCTGCATTGCGCTGCTCGTGAACCTCGGCGAATCGATCGGGCTCATCTTCTGCTCGCTCGTGATGGAAGTCGGCGTCAGCGTCCAAATTATCTCCGTGCTCATCATCGTCCCTTCGGTCATGGCCGGCTTCCTCTCGGTGAACATGCCCGTTTTCCTGGACCGCATCAACTATGTTAGCGTTCTCCGCTGGACGGCCCGCGTGCTGAGTAGCGCCCTCTTCCGCGGCCTGACGTTCACCTGCACCGACGGGGAGCGTGCGACCGGCCAGTGCACATGGACGACCGGCGACGCGGTCCTGCGCTTCCTCGGCTTCGAGACCCATATCGGCCGCGACCTCGCCATCGCCATCGCCATCACGGTGGCCCACCGCGCCCTCGCCTGGGCCGTCATGGCAGCCCGCTGGCGGTCACCCAGGCCGTCAGCGCCTCGCAATACGGTGCTGTCGCCGTGATCTCACCCGTCGTCGTTGTCGTCTTCGGCCGCTGGACTGGAACTCATTTGTAACATAAGAAATATGCGCACGCACCCGCTCGAGGCGTGGCGCGCCGTCGCGGTGTCGGGGGACGGCCCTACCGCCATGCCGCAGCGTATATCAGCGGGCATGCTTGCCGGAAATTCATGCCTCTGACGCTGGGTCTAACGGCAGGATTGCCGCGTC
>ML014448.1:0-10076 GCA_003615045.1 Caulochytrium protostelioides
ACGTCCACAACTATCCATAGATGCATAATGGCTGGCGAAGACCCCAGATGCCGAGGGCGCCAGTTCCTAAAATAGGAATGGCGGGAGGAGGCGCTTTGTTCAGGAACGCGCCGACAAAAAAGCCGAGCCCCGGTTAGCTCAATTGGTAGAGCGTACGACTTTTAATCGTACGGCTACGGGTTCGAGTCCCGTATCGGGCTCTATTTTTCACGAGTTTCGTGTGTTAGGTATTCGGCTGAAACTATGTCGATCGTGCTGTATGGAGTCATGCGGTAAAACCACGCCACTCTGAAGGAGTCAACCTTTTCTCAAGGCGGAAAAGACTGCGAGGGGGATCCAGCGCAAGGTAGTTTAATACCGTTGCATTGTGAGACATACCCAATGGGGTGTTGCAGTGCCATGGATAAGCCGTCATGCTGATGGAGATGTTTTCGAGAACCTTGATTGGAACAGTGGTTGTCCTGTTTCGTGTTTCGACATGGTAGCCGCGGACTCCTCGGTTTGAAATGATTCCCAGGATCCTGAGGGAGTAATGCGTGACACCGAGGAGTAAATGTGCTGGAGAAAAGTCACGGATGGATTGGGTCGGAGATCGATGACAACTTCTGGGATGCCGAGTACGGGATAAAGGGGCCGAGGTGGTGTAAAAGACGGGGCGAGATTTGATCTGGCAAGGATCTGGCAAGCGCTTGCTCAGGCGCAGAAAATCGGGTGATGCCGCTCACTGGCCTTATTCTGCAGCTCATTGCAAACTCGCCACCAACAGAGCACTTGCTTTCATGCCCTGGTCGACGTTCATATCTGTCGGTGTGAGGCCTCGAAGAGTACAGTCATACCGACCGACGCCGTCGATGCCGATGTTCCGCGCTGGCGTGTGATCCGTCGCCTTTTACCAGTGTCAGGTCGGCCTGTGAGGGGCCGTGAGGGTCCTTTTGCCGACCAGGTCGGACTTTTGCATCTTTTCCCCTTTCCCCCGTGGAGGCGCGATGGCTCGGCGGAGTTGGCGCTGGTGCCCCTCTCTGTCTGGCATTGGCCGAGCAACACCGGCGGAGCGACCGCGACCGAGCGGCCACGGCGGTGCGACTCTGTCCTTGGTGGCCGAGCAACCGCGCCGAGTGGCCTGGCGAGTCGGAACAGGAGCGGCCCGCTTACAGGCAAGGAGGTGACGCTGCCGCTCGCTATCGGCTTGCTCGTTGCACTCCTACTGGGCTCGAGCCTCGTCTGGCTCGCGCCACGGTATGCTGTATCGAGCCGTGGACTGGTCCGGACATGGCCGGATGCCCGGGGCCTGCTGGCCCGGATCAGTTCCGCTGGTGATGCATCGCATCGGGTTGTTAAGGATAAGACTCGACCCCTGGTGAGCGATAGCCCGCTCACAATTGTATAAACACACGAGAGGCTCGCAAAGTTGCAGACCATACTGGCTCGAAATACCTTTGGCACTCTTTCCCTCCCGACCGCCGACCCTTGACGACCGACACCCCCGTTTCTTTTTAAGCGTATTTGCCAGAGTGTGCTGTCTCCGAGTCGTCCTGTTCTTTTCTTGCCCAGCCGTTGTTTCCCTGTTTCACTGCTATCGCACTCGCCATCGCCATGGGCAAGTCATCCAAGAAGGACTCCAAGAAGGAGGCCAAGAAGGAGTCCAAAGAGTCCAAAAAGGTCGCTGCCGTGAAGCCCGAGGCCGAGGCTCCCGCCGCAGAAATCTCCTATGAGACTCGCGTGGCGGCTGTGGCGCCGCTCGCCCAGCCGCTTGCCTCGCAGGTGCTGACGCGCCGCGTTCTCAAGACCGTCAAGCGCTGCACGAAGGCGCGCTCGGTCAAGCGAGGCCTCAAGGAGGTGGTGAAGCACCTGCGCAAGCAGAGCTCGGCCACGCCGGCCCAGATCAAGGCGAACCCGTGGCTCGCCCGCGGCTGCGGCGGCATGGTCGTCCTCGCGGGGGACATCTCGCCGGTCGACGTGATGACTCACGTCCCGCTCCTGTGCGAGGAGGCCGACGTCCCGTACATCTACGTGCCCTCCAAGGAGGAGCTCGGTCTCTCGGGCAACACGAAGCGCCCGTCGTCGTGTATGATGGTCTTCCCGACGGCTGGCGCCGTCGGCAAGAAGAAGGCTGCCAAGGCCGACGCCAAGAAGTCCAAGAAGGACGAGATCAAGGCCGGCGAGGCCATCGATGGCTACAAGGAGACCTTTGAGGAGGTCAAGGCGCTCCAGGGCGTGTTCACCACCGTGTAAAGCCCGTCTCCATCGCCGGCCGCGACGGGCGTTGTCCTCGATGCGTCATAGTTCTGCCGTGCGCGAAGCGCCCGAGTCACGGTTCGTGGCCACTGCGGGTGCCGATGGCCTGCGGCACGAAGCCATCAGTTTCGCGGCTGACGAGAGCCCACATCGCGACGCTCCGTGAGCGCGGCATCTTTCCTGTTTTTCTTTCACTGCACTGCACTGTCGTGCACTTCTCCTCACCCTTAACTTAATCCCCGTTTTATCATCAGCGATCTTGGGAGACCCCGCGATCCGGCTCAACATCATCGTCGGGACCCACGCGATATCGCGGTGCATCCATGCAACAATTTCCGCAATCCGTCGACACGGATGACCGGGATCATCACACCCGGGATCGCGTTCGACGAACCAAAGCGTAGTTAAATACAAAAATAAGGCGCGCGCGCGCGACGAACAGTGCGTCTAGGCTGTCCCTCAGCGTCTATCACACCATGAATGCAAGACATACCAGACAAGGAGGGAGAACGACTCATGCTCTGTGGCCGCGTGGGAAGCGATAATAGAGCATACAGCAGCACATAGCAAAAAACGGAGATGGATGGACAAGCTAGGGCGACCACGGACACTACGACTGGCGAGTCATCTGAAACCTGACAAGCAGGAGGAAGGGCAGGGGCCCGCGCGGGACTACACGTGGGCCGAGGGGCCAGGCGGCACCGCCATGGGCATCGGCATGGGGACCGGCATGCCGTGGGGGACCGGCACCACCCGCGGCGATGGCAAGGCCAAAGGCTTGCCCAGCGTCATCGGATCCGCATCGTCCCGCATGCTCGTTGTCAGGATCGCGTCAACCTCAGTCGGGTGATACGGCAGGGTGGCATCCGGCTGCATGGCCGCACTGGGCGTCCCGGCTGTGTACGACTCCAAGACCGTGTTGGCTGGCGAGATCGTCGCGGTGTCCGCATCGACGTCAATGTCGACGTCAGCGTCGGCGCCACCGCCGAGGCTCCAGCCATCAACGCCCAGAGACCGGCCCAGCCGGTCCTCGTTTTCAGAGTCTTGGGTCGCAAAGTAGCTGTCAGCGGCATCTGCCGCGCTTTGCAGCGGCCACGACGCGGCCTGGCCCATCATCACCAACGACGCGGCGGGAGCATTGTGGAATGAGATCGGGTCCGCAAGGCCCGACTGCGACCATGCTGTCGAACCCGCCGAGATCGCTGAGGCCGTCGAGATGGTCGAGCCAGGCGCTGCCGGGGGCGCCAGGTGCGAGGGCAACGGGCTCTCCATGTGAGTCGTGGAGGTGGGATGGGTGAACGTCGCCGCGCGCAAGCGGGGCGAGGAGGATGTCGTGATCCGGTGCATCTCTGGCACGCGCAAGCGCGTCATCGAGCGCGAGGCGAGGCCCAGCTCCGGGTCTTCCAAACTCGCACCGGCATCTAGCGACGCCATTGAGTCCGAGGTCGCCAAGGGGGCCATACCCTCGGTGGACGCCAGGCTCGCCGCCGCGACAGGTGCCATGCCGAGCCAGGTGCGGACACGGCCGCCGAGCACCGCTGGGAGCAACGCGAGCCCTGAGACGAGGCAGAGCTCAGCCACGACACGGCCGTTGAGAATCTGAGCGAAGCTCTCCACCTCACTCAGGGTGGCGGCGGCTTGGACACATACCGTGTTGTACGGCATCAGACCCAAGAAGGCCGTCATGGCGAAGGGACCGATGGGCACGCCGGCAAACGGCGACGCGAGGTTCAGGAACCAGTTCGGCGAGAACGGGAAAAGCCGAATGAACATGAGGTATTGAAAGAGTTGAGGGCTTCCAAACAGGGCGCGTCCCAACCGCGTGCGACATGACGAAGACGCCACAGCGACCACCGCCGCAGCGGAGGCTTCAGCTGCATCGGTCAGCATGACCACCGCCGCAGCGCTAGACTCGCTGTCAAGGGAGGCGTGACGAAGCTGCTGGTGCTGCTGGCGACGCCGCTGATCGCGGCGCTGCTGGCGGCGAAGACGGCGTTCACGCTGGGCGCGCACGACGTGTGCTTCGCTGGGCTGGCTCGCGTAGCTTGCTGAATCGAGCGAGCCCGACGAAGTGATCGCCGGGTCGACGGTACGTGCCGAGTGGTGGGCATACGCCATCGAGGGCGCGGCCTCCGTGCTGTTGCCTGTGGATCGCGTGCTCTGCTCATCGATCATGCGACGGAAGTACGCCATGCGTTTGCCCATGATGCGTTCAAAGAACGCCTCGCCAAACAGCCAGTAGCTGAGGCCGTAGCAGAATGCTGAACCGATGGCTGTCAAAAACGACACATAGAGAATCGCCCACGGACCGTACATGATACCGCCCGCCAAGTTGGCGAGCGCCGAGCCCGGGATCAGGAGCGTCTGCTTGGCCAGGTAGATGGTCGTGAATAACGCCAGGACATGATAGAAGTGCTCACGAGCGTACAACCGCATCAGATCGGCTTGCGCTTTGAGGTCTGCCAGGTGCGAAGGCCACGTCAGGGGCGGGCTGCCCGGCGGGGCCTCAGGTAACGTCGTGGCGAGGGACCAGATCAGTTTGAACAGGAAGATGCACCCCACCGAAAAGAGAATCAGCCGGTAGGTGAGACGCATCGGCTGGCGAGGGGCCGCGCTGCGCTTGATGCGGGACGCGCCGGAAGCCGATCCGTTCCTGGGTGCCGAGGCGTGACCCGTGCCGTCGGCCACGGTCGATAAAAGGCGTTGGGAATGCGAGCGGGAATGCGCGCGCGGCAGACGCATCTGCGGGAAATCGAGCACCACATCGCCCGGGTTGTACGTGGTCGCTAGCGGGGCCGCAGGACTGAGGACCGAGGACATCTGGGGCGCTCCAGCGTGTGTCGGCGTGTTGGCTTCCGTGCCGGCTGGCAGCTGGGCCAGCGAGAGGGTCGGGTAGCCGTTGCGGCCAGCCGTGCGGCGGCGCGGTGGCGAACCGGGTACCGTCATCGACCGATGCTGCGCCGGTCCCACAGCATCGTCCACGTTGGCGTCACTCTGCAGATCCGCAGCGCAGGACGGATCGACCACGGTATGGAGCTGCAGGTTGTTCGGGTAGCCACCGTGTGACGACAGGCCCGCCTTGTGGTAGCGAGACTCCGTGCCAGACGCCGTGTCGGAATCCGAGGAGTCCGAAGCGTCATCCATGTCGTCCAGCTCATCGCCTCCATGGACGCGGTGAGGATGCGGGCGACGGTACGAGTGGTTGGCGGGCGGTCCTGATGACGGCGCGACCAAGTGCCGCAGGATCTGGGGCGGTACCAAGGCAGCGACAAGGCGCTGGGTCAACGTCCCGTGGTGCCGAAGCCGCGGCGAGTGCGCCGCAGACTGCGGCTGGGAGCCCGACGGTGAGTGTGACTGGGACTGTGCGTACGCGTAGGCCTGCGCATGCGACGGGTGCCAATCACCCGCCCCACCATCAGGGTCGTCCTCAGAATCGCTGTCCGGGTGCGCTCGCGCGGAGAACGCGCCACCGGTGGCGTGGCTGCCCGCTGCGGCCGTCGAGGGCGTGTGATGGGTGTGGTGGTGATCGTGGTGGTGCGACGGGTGCGGCGGAATGATCGGCAGGAGCGCCGACGACGAGTTCATCGTCGAGGCCGACACGCGGCCCGGCGGAATGGACGCCATCTGGTGCGGAATCAGTTCCGACATCCGGCCTGACTCCAGCTCGTCGGCACGTTCATCATGGCGATCCGAATCCGAATCCGAGGCCACCGCCTCCGGATCAGAGTCGAGCAACACCAAGGCGTGGCGGGAGGCCGCCGCGGCCGCGGCGGCACCGGGCTCCGCGGCGGCCGGAAGGGTATGGTGTCGGGGCCGCGGGGTGTGGTCCGGGATCCATTTGCGCTGAGGACGGCGCGGCGGCGGCGGCAGCGGGGACGCGTTGGCGACGTCGCCCGGAACCGGCGGCGCCGGAGGCATGGTGGCGACGGGGTGACCCAATGGAATCGCTTCAACCGGGCCAGCGGCGCCGGAGCGGTCCATCGACTCGTCCGAGGAGTCGGTGGCGCGCAGCGGTCTGTCGGTGATGATGCTTGGTTTCAGGCACGCGAGGTCGGAGCGAGGCGCGGTTGGCGAGCGTGGGTGGCGTGGGTGTCGACCGAGTCCGGCCCGGTCCGAGGTCGCGGAAGACCGTCTCCCGACGGGTCCGTGCGTGGGCGTGGATGGGGAGACGCATGAAATCAAGGGGATCACGCGAACGGGGCGCTGGGATGCGGATCAGCCACCGGACCGGCCACGAACAGCGCGACGCCGATCGGTCAGACTCACGGGTGGAGACACCGTGTCACGTCGCGATCCACGTCACCGAGACAGCCGGGTCGGTCGGATGGGGCGCAGCAACGCGAAGCCAGCGGCTGCACGCGGGTCGACGATGGCGGTCGATGGTGGCTGGCGCACGATCGGGGCGCCCACGCTTCGAGGGGGTGTCTGGATACCGGAGCGGAGGGTGAGCGGACGTGGCAGGCGAAGGCCAGACGACAAGACGACGAGACGACAAGACGACAAGAAGACGAGACGACGAGACGACGGGGGGTCACCCGGAGTGGTGAACCACGCAGTCCACGCGGTGCACGTGGTGGTGAACGCGTGCGGTGGGTGCCGCTGTGTGGCGAAGGCGCAACCCCCCAAGACGTCGACACGATCGATTCTGGGCGCCACCGGCACGTTTTTCTGTTCTTTTTTTTTGGGGGGGGGGGGGGGGGTCGCGTGTTCGTCACTGAGCCCGACGCGACCGTCCAGCAGGTGAAGGGGACGGACGGGTGGACCGGCAGGCGTTGAGGAGTTGAGGAGTTGAGGCGTTGAGGAGTTGAGGAGTTGAGGAGACGAGGAGACGAGGAGACGAAAGGGACAGACCACGGGCAGCCCACGTTGGCGACGGGCGGTCGATCCGGCCATGCACGAGGGGAGAGGCGTGGGGCTGACAGCGCGGCGCGACGCAGGGCGGCGCCCGGAACGGCCGCAATCGCCGACGACGCGGGCCGCGGGAGCACGCAGACCCCAGATAACGGCCCAATGGTGATGCCTTCCTCGGAGTCAATGCGTCCGTGGCGACCGCCACGGGCCCAATCGGGATCGGGACGCCGGGTCGCTCGAGGGATCCGCCCAGAGCGGACGAGCGCCTCGGCACCCGAGCGGCGAGTGGAAGGGGCGGAAGCGTCGCGAAGCTCGGCAGCGACGGTCGCGAGGTCCGACCGGTCGCGAGCCTCCGAGAGAGAGAGACCCCCGCGTCCTCACGCTCAAGGGGAGCCGACAGGCAGCGACCCGACCGGCGGCTGGCTCTCCGGTCGTGCGTGCCAGGGGACGGCGGGTGCGGTGGGGGGAGGTTGCTAGGATGGTCGGTCGGTCGGTCGGTCGGTCGGTTGATTCGCCGGCCCGGCCCAGGGTGACACCCGTGCGGGGGAGCACGCTTTGAAACCACGCTCCGGAACCACGCTTGAACCACCCGGGGTCAACACCGACCCTTGGCAACGGAGTGACGCGCCCGGCCCTGCGATGGCGATGGGTGGATGGGTGTGCATGCGGTTCGGTGTGTTGGCATGAGCGCAGGGGCGCGGACATCGACCGTGCGTTCCCTTTGCGGGGGATGAGGAGCTCTGTGATGAGCGCGATCCCGACTTTTCCCATTTTTTTCACGCTCAGACGGCCTCGATGACGGTGGAGTAGGCACGCTCTGACACACGCTCTGACACACGCGTTCGGCTGCACATCCCCACCCAGCACCCACACCCACACGGCCACGAGCGTCACGACGGCGGCAACGAGCGTCACGACGGCGGCAACGAACAGCGGCCTCGCGGAGGCCCACCAGCCCAGACGAGCACAACGACGGCGGCGGCGGCGGCGGCGGCGGCGGCGGCGGCGGCGGCGGCGGCGGCGGCGGCAGACGCAGCGGAGCGAGCCGACGCGAGGCCGCTATGGGGCCTCTTTCCCGGCCAGGTAGGCGGGCGACGACGAGACGTTCCAGGAACGGGGCCGGGCAGGGCCGTGCCGGGCCGCGTCGTCGGCGCGCGCGCCGCCGCTGGGGGCGAGCAAGGGAGCGGCCACGCGCCGGCGGATGGACCGACCCGTGTACCGGTCGTCGACGGGCCGTGCGCGGGCGCAACGAGCGTGACACCAGCCCACCCGTCCCACCGGCCGCGACCACGGGTATCGACCGGGAGGGCACGCCCTGCGGCCCAGCGGGTCGGCGAGCCGGCTCTCCTCCCCCCGCTTCCGCCGGCCGACTCGATACGGCCTCCGGGCAGGCGCGGGCGGCGGACGATGCGGAAGCGCGGGGGGCACACGGCGGCGCACCCGCAGGCCGTCCCCGCAGGATACACACCCTCGCGGGCGCCGTCGCGATGGGCGGCGGCGGAACCGACCGGAAACCGCGCGACGCTGAGGCTTCCCCGCCCTTGCTCTTGGCGCAACTTATCCCGGAAAGGGTCAAGCTCGGCGGCCGACGGGTGCCAGCAGGACAGGCGGGGCAAGCGGGCCCGCCCGCCCTGCTGGCTCCTCCCATGCCGAGGTGGGTCAGCACGGCGGGCCAAGCGGCCACCTCGTGCGATGGGAGGGGACCTGCTGAGGAGAGGCAGCAGCACGGCCCTGGGGAGGCCAGCACGCCGGCGAGGCTTGCCGGAGAGTGTCGTATCGTATAGACAGGCCCTCCGTGGTGCCCCCCAGGGTTCCGCCCACCGAGGCAGTCACACATTCGGTTCCGTGTCGGATGAGCTGGCCCATCTTGGACTGCACCTTGGTTGGCTCCGAGTTGCGGCACAGCACGATCGGTCTGTCGGGTCAGGCTCGACAGCGTCGGATGGTCAACGCGGCATGGCGGTCGCGGTTCACGCACGTGCTGTGGGCGGCTTCATACGACAGCAAGCCTCGGACCACGTTCCCCTGGCGCCGGCGTCAGGATCTCGTTCCCGAAATCCTGAAGCCGCGTTGAGCCCGCCAGCGCCTGCGGCTCTACAGTGGAAACCAGCGCGGGTTCGCCTAGTTCTTGAATCGCGTCGCCAAGGGGGCGGCCACGGCGATGGCGCCGATGGTCGCTGGAGGAATAATCGCTGATAGGGCCTCCACGGTTGCCCCCGGAGGCAAGGGCGAGATCTCGGTGCCCACCGCTCGCGCGCACCAGGCGTGCGCCTAGCGGTTCCGGACCATCCTGGTCGACGAGTGTCGGACGACCCAGGTGCATGCCGAGACGGATAGCATCCTGATCATGGTTGAACCTCGGGACCCGAAGAAGGTGCCGATCTCTCGCGCGTCCCGCGTGGGCGCTCGCGCGACGGCGCCGACGCCCCGTAAGACGCATGCGGGCGCTTCCCCGGCCGCGCCGACGCCGGCCGCGCCGACGCCGGCCACCCTGGTCGGCAAGACCCGGGTGGACGCCCAGACGCATGGGGTCCTGAAACCCGGCCTACGCCGGCGCCAGGGGAGCGTGGTCCGAGGCTTGCTGTCGTATGAAGCCGCCCACAGCACGTGTGTGAACCGCGACCGCCATGCCGCGTTGACCATCCGACGCTGTCGAGCCTGACCCGTTAGACCGATCGTGCTGTGCCGCAACCCCGCGCAAGACTTGCTGCGGCCCGAGATCGGCACGCTCATCCGGAGATGAGCCAAATGCGCTCAATGCTCTACTGCCTCGGCGGGGGGCCCTTGGGGATGGTGTGCCACGGAGGGGATGGTGTGCGTGTTGGGTCGGGGAGCATTAACATGAAAAAACTAAACTTTTTTTTAAAAAAAAGCTTAGTTATAAAACCGTATGAAAAGACGCGTTACGCGAGTATGACCGCCATGGCAGGATCATCGGGACTGCAGCAATTAACTGGGGAGAGAGACTTCAGCACTCGAGCTCGTGGAAA